>OZJO01000322.1:0-12626 GCA_900406225.1 Acrobeloides nanus
TTTTTTGCAGAAAAATCGATTTTTTAAATTTTCATAAAATGAACATTGTAGCTATAATTTTTTATAGCTAAATGAGATGAACAAGGTGACACCAAAATGATCCAATTTGAACATTGTTTGGGTTATTGAAACGAAAACATGAATCAGAATTTTCGTTTCAATAACCCAAAACAATTTTCGAATTGGATAATTTTTGTGTCATTTTGTTCGTCTCGTTTAGCTAAAATGTTCATTTTATGAAAATTTAAAAAATCGATTTAAAAATTCAAAGTTTGTGTATTACAACGAAAACAATTCAAACGCAATTCTCTCGAAAACTACAATTCAGAACATGTTGTAAAAACAAAAAATGCTCCATTTTCATGAATTTTCCGAATATCAACAAAAATGGCAACTTTTTTCCCACTGTACTGGTCCTTTAAGGGAAATTAAAATTGTTCAAGTTGGCTTTTGCGTCACTTGCTCCTGATTCGCGTAAAACCTTGTGTAAAGTTCGTCATGAAAAGGTTCATATTTCCTATTGATCGTAAAATACAGCTGGGATTTGTCATTTGAATTGTTAAAAATAATCCTGGCTCGTGATGGTTATGTATTTTTTATCATTTGTACTAGTGGTAGTCATCTAAGTATGGATCAGTCATGTGTAAACACAGTATTTAGGAATTTTCGTGGAAAAGAAACTGGATTATCCGATTTTTTCCTAAATTTCTAACCCAGCTCTATTTCTTTTCACAAAAGGTGCATTAAAGGACAAGTCTATTTTTGGGAAAATATTTCTAAAAGATAGAGAAGGAAAAAACTGAGCATTTTTTTCTTTTACGGCACTACTTGAAAATCTAACGATAAAAAGTTATGAGCGAAACAAACTTGCTAAAATTTCAAATGAGTTTGTATATTGAAGCGATTAGCCTACATGAAATTTTGCATTGAAACGATTTAATAAATCATTATAAAATTCAAAATCATTGATGTATAAAAAAAGATGACATTTTTAATAACTCATCGAGACGAATAAAATGACTCCAAAATTATTGAATTTGGACAATGTTTTGGGTTATTGAAACGAAAACATGAATCAGGGTTTTCGTTTCAATAACCCAAAACAGTCTTCAATTTCAATAATTTTGGAGTTATTTTATTCGTCTCGATGATTATTGAAAATGTCATCTTTCTTTTTTTTATACATCGATGATTTTGAATTTTATGATTTATTCAATCGTTTCAATGCAAAATTTCATGCAGGCTAATCGCTTCAATATATAAACTCGTTTGAAATTTTAGTAAGTTTGTTTCGCTCATAACTTTTTACCGTTAGATCTTCAAGTAGTTCCGTAAAAGAAAAAAATGCCCAGTTTTTTCTCCTCTATCTTTTACAAATATTTCTACGAAAATAAACTGGTTTCTAAAGCATATATTCAAAAGGTGACCATTTTTCATATAAATATTTGATTGAAATTTTTTTACTTTTACATTAAGGGAAAAATGCATGGTCTATTATATATTCCAAACAGGTTCTCTCCGATATAGCGAAAAAAATGAATACTGTACGTTTGCAAAAATAGTTTCTATGACAAATTTCAATATCCTTTTTGTGCTTTTTCCTTAAAAGAACAATAAAATTTGTCCATAATTTAAGGTCGACATCATAATAATAGCCGAGTAAAATTTTGAATCGGAAGAATGGCTTCAAGGAAAATTCCTTTCTTTAGACTTTTAGCGAATCGAAAATCATGGAATTAGATTTCCTGAGTATGTGATGTAACTTTTTCTTCCCTGCTTCCGTCCCCTTTTCTATCCTATGAAATTTGATCTCAAAATGAAATGCCCAGGGATTTGTCACTTTATTTTTGAAAAATGGTGCAGCTTTGTCCGCTTTTTAAGTGAGTATGGATTTTATACTCCACTTATTAAGTGATCTTCAGCTTAAAGGCATAAGATAAAGACTAGATAAAAATAATTCGTGCCGCCGTCTCGACTAAAACTCATATGCGTGGGATGTAAATGAAAATTTGTTTACAGTTTCGGGTATTAAATTCAAAAAAAAGGGAAATCCGTTTATGAAATATTCTACTACATTAAATGTGTAATGTGTGTGTCTGTGTACCCAGAACGATTGATCTAAAGGACCAGTCTAGTGGGGGGGGGAAGTTGCCATTTTGTTGATATTCAGAAAGTTCATGAAAAATGGAGCATTTTTGTTTTTACGGCATGTTCCGAATCGTTGTTTTCGAGAACATTGCGTTTGAAATTTTGAATTTGTGTACATGTTTTCGTTGTAATACACAATTTTTTGCGAAAACATCGATTTTCGCATTTAAATTTTCATAAAATGAACATTATAGCAGTTTTTTATAGCTAAATGAGACGAACAAAATTTTTAAAATTGAAACAAAAATTTGTCATAGAATGAAATGAAGAGGATGAAACGACCAATCGAAACGAAATTCAGGGTTTTCGTGTCAATATTCAGGCAAATTCAAACCCGTTTCACGGACGCTGGAAATGAAATTGTTTCATTCGTATCGTTTCATTTAGAACGATACGAATGAAACAATTTCATTTCCGGCGTCCGTGAAACGGGTTTGAATTTGCCTGAATATTGACACGAAAATCCTGAATTTGGCTTTGATTTGTCGTTTCATTCGTATCGTATTAAACCTTTCGTTTAATTCGAGTCTGTGCCAAACATTGTAGCTTATGACTACTTGATTGGATAAACTTTTCCTTTTGATATATATTTTTATACTTGTTGAAAATTGTAATCATTTTCATTTTAGCAAGACTGTCCGAAGGGTCATTTGACAAAGGAACAGTTCATCAAAGTTTACAAGGACTTCTTCCCCTCTGGTAGCGCCGAAGGCTTCTGTGAACACGTCTTTCGAACCTTTGACACGGACAACAGTGGTTTTATTGATTTCAAAGAATTCTTACTTGCCATAAATGTCACTAGCTCGGGTACGCCTGAGCAGAAACTGGAATGGGCTTTCCGAATGTACGATATAGACGGCAATGGAACTATAGACGAAAAAGAAATGATCAAAATTATTGAGGTATGGTTAAAATTTGTGATAGATCTCGAATGTGGGGATCGATCACTTGGCCGGGATGGGATTTTCTGGGGATGCACCTTGGCGGGATTTGTAATTTTTTTAGGGGTTAAGTTGAAATTTTTTATTTTTTCAAAATTTAACCCAAAATCATGGGTATTCTAACGATATTTCAGATGTTTGGAGTAAAATTGAAAGATTTTTTTCGAAAAAATTCCTGGCTATGCCATTGCTGACTCGGGACGCGATTTTTGAGGTTCGGGAAAAAATTCGAATTTTTATTGAAAAATTGAATTTTTGCTCAAAAATCGAATTTTTTTGTTAAAAATCAAGATCCGTATTTGAGGTTCGGGACGGGATCGAGTTTCGAGCAAAAATTTCGGGATGTGCTCCAAAAAATCCCAGCATTTTCGGTACGGGGGATCTAACACTTGTTAACTATTTCCATCTATTTTTAGGCAATATACGAGATGCTCGGTCCCGAGGTGACCAAATCCGCCGATGATTCTCCACGGAAGAGAGCGAAAATGATATTCGAGAAGATGGATGTGAATAACGACAAAGAGTTAACCTTAAAAGAATTCGTCGACGGTTGTTTAGCGGACAAGGAGCTCTTCCAGATCCTTACCAACGAGGTCAAAAAGTAGTGTAACCGAGTTCGGTGGGTCCGACTACACACATTCAACTTGAGGCGTCGAATAAAGAAACGCAGTATATAAAATTCTTGCATTTTTTTGAGAGATATACTACAGGGTGAGCCAAAAAAACAACCTTACTTTTGCGTTTTTTGGCGAAAATTTTCAAAAATTTATTAAAAAAATCACCTATAAGGGGTATTTTCATGTGAGAAAATGCCTAATCGATTTTTCGACTGAAAATTTCTCGCCCTTATAGGTAATTTTTGGAAAATTTTTGCCAAAAAACGCAAACGTACGGTGTTTTTTTTTTTTGGCTCACCCTGTATATGCGGAAATTTCTTTTATTCAACGCTTTAAGTAAAGTTGCTAACTGTGATCAAATTCCCCCTCTCTCTCGATATTTTAATCATTCCTGAAATTTTTTAGCGGTTATATTTTATTTCATTTTATATTATTTTGGATAGACTTTTTTCTCTCGTGCAATTAGTCATATATTCTGAGATTTTTATTTTCGCATCGCCCGTTTCTATTATTCAAAGAAAAAATTTTTAACATTCAATTCGAAGAAAAATTACAATTTTACACACAGTCGATATGATTGTTTGTCGAGGCACATTTTTGATCGCTATGCTGCCAGACCTCGTCCTCTGTCTCTCCTACTCCTTCTCTTCCCTAATTTAATGTTTACATCCAGGTCTTACAGGAAACCGAGGAGGCAAAAAAAATGCTGC
This sequence comes from Acrobeloides nanus, assembly GCA_900406225.1. Classification (NCBI taxonomy): domain Eukaryota; kingdom Metazoa; phylum Nematoda; class Chromadorea; order Rhabditida; family Cephalobidae; genus Acrobeloides; species Acrobeloides nanus. The sequence goes on from OZJO01000322.1 coordinate 4,417, forward strand.
TCAAATTGTGCCTCGGTTTTCTGTACCAGATTCTCCGTTAGGAAGCTCATTCAGGTGCAGCGCGGGTCCCGCATTCATTTTTAACTCTCTTCTAGTCCTTCCTTACACTATTCTTCCTTTTATGCTCGGAGGGTCCGTTTCACGTGCTCTCGCATGGGAGATGAAAAAACCTTCAGCATACACGAAAAAACAATTTTATTTATGATATGCAATTGTTTAATAAATTTCTCTCAAATAAGTCTTTTTACATTCATTCCGCCTTTTGTTTCGATTATTATGATTATTGAGTATTAAAATAAACATTCAATGGGGTTGTTCAGAAAGTATGCAAATTTTTTCCAACTTGTCAAAAATTTCCGTCCATAATCCGGTGATGTAGCCAGCCTCCAAGAATGGGAGGGGAACTTTTTCAAACAAATTTTGTTTACCTTGGTCCCTCATGTTTTCTTCGAAAATTTTCCAAATGGGGACCAATTTTGAAATTTCAAAAATCATCTTAATCCCCCTGTTTTTCGTTGAAAAACACCTACATGAGTCCAAATATTTTTTGAACAACCTATTTTGGGGTCAAAATCGGCAATTTTTTTAAAAATCAATTGATCTAAAGCGACAAAAAAAGCCGATTGATGAAACCTCGGAAATATCTTCGACCCCATTTATTTTACAGCTTCATTTTATATAGCTCATTTATGCATCATATAAATCGAATCATTCATTTTCTTGAAAAATTAGTGAAATGGAGCTGTAAGATTGAATGATAATTTAATGCAAATAGGCGAGAATCCGTAAAAATTTTACTAGAGAACAACTTTCCGCCATAACCACAACATACATATCCAGTAGATGGAAGGACGTTCCCCATAATCCATCTGCGGGAAAATTTTTTTCAATTTTCATTTTGCACTGTTTCTAGCTTTTTTAGGACTGGGAGTTCAACCTTCTAGTGGAAGTTCAAGTTAACTTCCTACTGGAAATTTGATCTTTCAGTCCTAAAAAAGCTAGAAACAGTGTAAAAGTATCAAATTTACTATTCTATACCATTTTTATCATGAAATATGAAAAAAGTTAGAATTTTCAAAAGTTCATTGGCAGCTCTGGTCCTCCCCCTACTGGATATGCATACACCACAAACAAACGGATTCCAGCTGAATCCTCGTGTCACGTTTTTTATTTTAAATCCATTTTTTTGTCTTCTGCACTCAACCATCGATGTATTAAAATGTCTATGTTTATGTGCTAATAGCATTATTTACAACAATAAATTGGCGTAAAAACAAACATAATCCATCTCATCATGTTTGTGTGAATGAAGCCATCATTGGCCTTCTCGTAACAAATTAATAACTTCTCGATCAGCCTTTAAAGGTCACCCGAGCATCGGAATTCGTGCATGCATCTTCTTTTTCTGCTGCTGCTTCTCCGATGACGTTCCTCGGCCAGGCTGTCACTATACACGTCGTTGAGTGGCGCTTAGTTTCTCTAAGTGTACTCTCGTCGAATAAGGCAGCGCACTCAAGTGCTAACCGTCAAGTAGGAATGCAAAGAAAAAAGCGCCATGTTGAAAGAGCTATATCGATTCTTTACGCATGCTTGGTTTTTGTGCATTAAGAAGAAGCAACACGATGTCGGAAGGAGTGGGCCCTTTCAAGAGAGCGCAGATCCAAGCCAATCTGAAATTACTCCTTTCTCGCCGCTCAAAACGAGGCATGAAGTTTTGGCCCTTGCCGAAAAGAACCCCACATTATTGGGCATTATTTTGCACGAATAGACTTTACTAGAATAGATGGGGACCACCTTTTTTCCGAAACATCGATTCACGTAGGATTAAAATAGTGTGTGTGACATTTGCAGTGTTTTTCCGAATACAAAATTTTGGAAACGAATACAATACGAAAACTGATGTTCTAGGAAAAAACTTGTATAGTTTTGTACATCTAACTCAGGCGAGCATTTTAGATAGAAAATAAAAAATATCTACAAAGTTTTGTAGCTATTGTGGATCAGGGGAGTCACTCCAGGGTCAAAAATCGAAAAAATTTTTAAAAATGACATATTTGGGGGTAATTTTATGCGAAAAATCGATTGCGCACATTTCCAAAGCATGAAAACCTTTGAAAAATCAGCAAAAAATTCGAAAAAAAAGTTTGAAAATACGTATTTTTCAATTTTTAAGGGTAAAAAAGGTGTTTTCACGCTTCGGGAATGCGCACAATCAAATTTTTCGCATAAAATTACCCCTAAATATGTCATTTTAAAAAATTTAGGAAAATTTTTTTCCAATTTTTGACCCTGGAGTGACCCCCTTGATCCCTGCAATAGCTCCAAAGTTTTTTCCTAGAACCATCAGTATTCGTATGGTATTATTCGTATGTATTCGTTTCCAAAATTTTTGTATTCGGAAAAACACTAGTGCCTTGAACCTTTTGGTTTTTTGTTGCGGTTTGCAAACACACAACTCTTCGTCCGATTTTTGTGTCCTTAATTGAATCCTGTAATAATAAAAAGGGAGTGTAGTAGTTGTCNTTGTATTCGGAAAAACACTAGTGCCTTGAACCTTTTGGCTTTTTGTTGCAGTTTGCAAACACACAACTCTTCGTCCGATTTTTGTGTCCTTAATTGAATCCTGTAATAATAAAAAGGGAGTGTAGTAGTTGTCGGCTAAGCAAAAATTCCTCAACGATCGACAATATATTTTATAGCCCATTAATTTCGAGACCGTGATTAGAGAACCAGCTCGTCGGCTTTTAATTATGATCTCTTATCAAATTAAAGGTCGGCAAAAGCTTTTATGACTGCATCAGAAGACCCATTATGGACCCAGATACACGGTTATCAGCCAAACATCCGATTGACGTAGTATCGGGTTATTTCAAGCGATGAACCGGACCTAAAAACAAAGATTATTGTACCACCATTTTATGACCGACACAGACGCAAATGGATATCTTAATGGAAAACAACACATGAAATTCAGACCGGGGAAAAAGTTGTCAATAAATAAAAAATTATTGTGTAGTGATTCATAGCCAGAAATTTGTTGGAAAATTTTTTGAGTTGAAAATGGAAATGTGTTGTTGAGTAATGGTGTGTAATAACGCAGACGCGAAAAGAGAGCCCAATCACATAAATTGCCATCTCAAATTAGATTACACTAGTAGCTCTTGTTTGACAGACCCAAAAATTGCAAAGAAAAAAAGCGTTTTGAATATAAACTAACTAGCACAAAAGTGTACATGATGTGTTTTTTATTTGTGAATAAACCAATTTATAATTTTAAACTCATAAATTTCTAACACTCAACGTTATAGTGAAATATTTTATATTATAGCAACGAAAAAGATACAACGAACAAAATAGTTAAGAAAATCTAACTTATTGGGTTGATCCAAAAGTTCCTGGATTTTTTACATAAATTTTGACCCGAAATTTTGTCTAAAAATAACCGGCAATTCAGGTATCGTTGAAGCTTGTTTTTCAGCCTTCTCTTTAACCAGTATGGATTGCGATTTCAGTGCATTAGCGTTAAGAAAGAAAATTTTGGCCTTTTCACGTTCCAGATTTAACTGTTCATCCATTTTACGTTTCTTCGCATTTTTTTTTCTTCAATTGTTTTTTTCATTAATCGCTTTGGTTTTCGACGGTACATAAATTGAAAAGAAGATATTCCTTTGAATATTCATATTCAGTGAAAAATTGCCAATAAATCGAGCGTTTCTTGTTTTCATCTGTACAAAGGATTAAAGAATCAAAAATCCAATCATTTTTATGGGGGAAAAATAACCAATTTAAAATGCATTGTACTAAAAATTTTTTCACAAAAAGAAAATAAGAAGTAGAGAAATAAAAAAATAGCAGTAATAAGTTTTCATGAACTAACTTCCAAAAGATTTAAAGGGGGGTAACAATCGGGGCCGGTTCTCCGGACGTCAATGTTTGACAAAAATCAACTTTTTGACACCCTAAATGAATTTTTCGTAAAAAGTGATGTTCTACAAAGTTGTTCCCCTTAAAATTCTGAACAACTTTGCAGAACATCACTTTTTCCGAAAATTCATTTAGGGTGTTAAAAAGTTGATTTTTGTCAAAAATTGACGTCCCCGATTGTTACCCCCCTTTAAGAAAATTTTTGAATGAATATTTTTTACATTTTAATTTGTTATACAGGATTTGTATAAAACAAATGTGTAATTTCACACGAATCGGATAGATTTCGTACGTTATTTATTCACATGATTTGTCGACTGTGTTTACAATAGAACAAATATATTGGTTGGTTTTTACATATTTTGTTTTAAATAAAGCTAACAAGGGACAGTCACGAAGTGTGTCCTCGAAATTTTGAATAATTTTTCAACGTCAATAGATACAGAAAAAATATATAAGAAACACATATTCGTTTTTACACAAAAATTTAAGAGAGATGTATTTTTTGGATTAAAAGTTGAAAAAAATTAAGTGCAAAAAAATATTGCCCTAGGCGGGGCTCGAACTCGACATTTTTTCTAAGCTCGCCACTACATCAAGTTTAGATGGAAATCACAATTTTCGGTCTATCAATAAATTTGTTTCACTCTTTTTTGTTGTAAAATTTGATTTTTTATTTTTATAATTTTATTTAAATGTTTCATATTAACAAGACATCATTAATTTCAAAATTTCGATATTTTTTATAAGTCAGCCGGCTGTAACACGGAGTCGACTCCGAAGGTAGTATTTCTATTTTGAAATCAATTTCGTCGAGAAGATCGGATTCCTTTATGATTTTAAAATCTGACCGTGTTACAGCCGGTTTACTTATTCTTTATGTTAGCTATCGCTCGAGCTTTGAAGAAACCGATGTTGGGTTCGAGCCCCGCGCGAAGCGATATTTTTTGCACAAATCCAAAAAATACAGCTCTTAAATTTTTGTGTAAAAACGAATAAATATGTGTTTCATATATTTTTCTGTATCTATTGACGTGAAATTATTCGAAATTTCGAGGACACACTTAGTGAATGTTCCTTGTAAGATTTTTTATTATTAAAAATTGTGTAACTGTAAGGGAAAAATATTCAACATTCAAATAGATATAAACAAGTGCCGAGATAACCGAGANTGTTCCTTGTAAGATTTTTTATTATTAAAAATTGTGTAACTGTAAGGGAAAAATATTCAACATTCAAATAGATATAAACAAGTGCCGAGATAACCGAGATCAATTCATAATAAATTTACTGGAACCAACAACATGATCGTTATGTGCTATAATATAACAAAGATATATCAACTATAAAGCCTAACGGAAAATTACTTTTTCGGGCGTGGTTTCATGTCTTCAGCACATGCATGAAGAAAGATTTTGTTTGCACCTCCAGGAAGATTTCCTTCGTGTCCCTAAAAATTCGACTTTCATAAAGATTAAAATTGTTTCATAGATGTGTTGATATCCCCCCCCTCAAATACTATTTTGGAATTTATTGAAGGCAATGTTGCCAAAAACCCATTCCCATCATGTTAACTGGCTATAAGACTTCATTTTGGACTAAAACTTACTCGACTCCAATCATAGCCAACAGCATATGCAAAAATATTTCCACTACCATGAATATGACATTTTGTAAGAGGCAATGGGAATGCGTCGGAGGTTTTTAATTTCGTACGGGCATCTTTATCCCAAAATGAGTAACGACCGTCGGATCCGATTGTTGCCAAAGTATAATGTTGAGGATGAAAAGTCACATCATTTACCTAAAATATGTTTTAATTAAGAATCATGAAGTGCATAATAACAACATAGCATCAAATTGTCCAATTGTAGAGATGGGATTTTTCTGGAAAAACCGGTTCTTTCCAGATTTTTCCTGAAAAATCTCTTTTCACCTCTGGATAAATCTATTTACAAGCACTAAAATTTCTTCTCTATGAGATTCTAGAAAACAAGTCTACCCAATTGTTGTGAAAATGAAGCGATGATCAAATTTTACTAATTTTCCTGAATCAGGGTAAGGGAAGCATTTTCAAGCTTCGGGAATGCGCGCAATCGATTCCTCATATAAAATTAGCTCTAATAGGATCATCTTTGAAAAAAATTCGGGCCGAAAAAACATGACATGTAAAATTTTCGGTTTTTTATACACCCTGTAACATACAAAGGGCAAGTAGGATGGAACAGGGTCCGAAAATAAGAAGTGGGTCCATGTATTTTGGTCAAAAAATTTAAGAAGTGGGTCATAACATAAGATTTTTTGTCCTAAATTTACGAGGTGGTTCCAAATATAAGTTTTTACCAAAAAAATTGACTTTTTTCAAATTTTGGGCAAAAACATAATTGTCCCCCTTATGTATTTTTTCGGACAAATAAGAAGTGGTATCACAATTTTTCGGCCAATAAGAAGGGGAGACTGTCCCCCTCCTTGCCCACTTATGCCCTGTAACATCCCTGCTACATACTGAATATGTATGTACTTTCTTCTTTCCTCAAGATGAGTATAATTATCCATAAAATTAAAAACTCACTGGATAAATCTCTTGGAAATTATTGATTAATTCAGGTGATCGATGGCATTTGAAAGTAAAATTATCCTTAGGAGTACTTGGCTCAACATATTGAATAGCAACTCGTCCTAAATTTTCGAACTGTGCTAACAAAAAGGGTGGTGGTGGTTTATTGCTTCAAAATTCATAAAAAATCTACATAGGAAATCGGGAAAGTGCAAAAAGGGGAAACCCCTGTTCTTTTTTGTCGAATTTTACGATAAATAAAAAGATTTTCTTTTTATAACGAGCTTTAGATTTCGGGATTTGAACCGTTTTTGGGCAAAAAACGGTTCGGTCTGAAAATCTCAAAATCTAAAGATCGGGGAAGAAAATATTTTTATCGTAAAATTCGACAAAAAAGGACAGGGGTTTCCTTTTTGCACGTTTCCATTTCTCAACAAGTAGATTTTTTATAATAAATTTTGAAACAAAAAACCTCTTTTTGGCAGTTCTACTAAATTTTCAAATCAAATCGAGTCAGTAACGTAACTAAGGGGTGGCAGCGGCGCAAAATGAGTTTTGGTTTGGGAGGGGGGAGTCCCCAAAAATTTACATTGGTCCTCCCTTACGTTTTTCCAAAAATTTTGGGCAAAGACATAAGAGTGAGACCCTTATAATTTTTTTCGATTTTTTCAAAATCATCTTGGTCATCCCTTATGGTTTTTCGTGCCGATAAGCGAGAAATTGTTTTTATTGAAATCCTTGAGGAAAATAAAAAAACAGTGCCGAAGGCAAAAATTTTTTTGATGTGCCCCGCTTTCGGAATTTATGATCACGTTACTGAATCGAGTAGCAAAAGAATTAAGACCAACCTTCGATTGAGCCTAATGCATACCCATTCGGTTGATTATTTTGCTTATTGCGGAAGATTGAAATACATCGACTCTAAAATTGAAATTGTTAAACAGCAGTGGCATAACCAGACTCCAAGAATGGGGGGAGGAATCTTTTCAAAAAAAATTTTGCGACTTTTTTTGGTCGCAGGCGAAATTTTTATTGTTGAAATCCTTATAAGCAAAAAAACAGCGCCAAAGGCAAAAAATTTAATGGAAAATGCTTGTTTTTCAGCTGAAAATGCTAGTCAATTACGATTTCTGTTGAAAAAATGAAAAATTTTGGACATTTTGGTTGAAAAAAATGATAATTTTTGGTGAAAATTTGATCATTTTGGGTTGACATTCTCTGTCGTCGAAATTTTTTTGTTATAAATCTTAATTTTAAGGGAAAAACTAGCACCGCAATAGAAAATTTTTTCGGAAAATGCCCAGAAAATTACAATTTTTGTTGAAAAATCATAACGGGGGACTATTAAGATTTTTTCAAAAATTTTGGGCAAAAACATAATGGTCAATTTGGTAAATTTTTTCATTTTTCCAGGGTTGGGGAGAACTATCCCGGTAGTTCCTCCTTCTAGTTACGCCACTGTTAAACAGGCAATTTATGAAGAATAAAGTCTGAGAATCAATAACTGAAAGGCCTTTAAAAAATAGCAAAATTAATTTAACGCCAGTGGGAGTCGAAGCCGAGACCTTTTGGTTCAACGACTAGATCATATCCACTGCACCACTGATGCAAAAAAATAAACAATGAAAAATAGAATAAAACTACAACATACTTGATATTTAAGTGGAGATTCGTCCGTTTTCACTTCCTGTGGAGAATTATCTAGCTTAAACAATTTCACCTGACGATT
>OZJO01000324.1:0-16842 GCA_900406225.1 Acrobeloides nanus
TTTTGGCTCGTTTTCTCATTTGCATCGCTTTCATAATCACTTGTAGAGCAAATTTTTATGGCTAATTTTGTTTTTTTCTAAGGAAAAATTCGTCGACTAATGAACAAGCCATTTGTAGTAGGCATTTTTTACATGCGATTTCAGTAAAAAATCTTTTCTATATTATACTCTTCTACTATCCATTTGTTTGTACCTTTTTCAGCTCGGATTTTTTGAGAAAATCGATGAGAAAATTTTTTTTTGTCATTTTTGGGTTATTTTTCGGAAAAGTCGATTGTTGAAGTGTTAGCTCGAATTTTTTTGACATGCAGTTTTTTATGCGAAAGCTTTTGGAGTATTTTGAAAAAAGATTTAATTTTTTGAACTTTGGAAGTTGGAGAAACTTTTGTTTGAAATTTGATGTAATTTTTCAATGTTAATTTTGAATTTTGTAATATTCGACTTTTCGTGTCAATGTTTAAATTTCAATTGAATCAAGCAACATTGCCTGAATCAATAACATTTTGTTCATTGAAACGATTTATCGAACATTACAAAATGCAAATCGTTGTTTTTTCGCATTTCAGCACAATTTTTTTTGGCTACCACAGAACTTTTTATTGAATCAGACAACGTGTACATTGAAGCGAAAAGAAACGTGGATCCTTTTTGATGCATCTCTGCGTGGTCGTATGGTGGGAAAATCAGGATTAGTACTAACTAATCCTTATTTTCCCGCCATAAGACCACGCAGGGATGCATAAAAACTATATAAGGATCCATGTTTCTTTTCATTTCAATGAATAGGTATTACCACTTCTTATGTATTAGTTAGTACTAATCCTGATTGTTCCACCATACGACCACGCAGGGATGCATCAAAAAACTAAAAAAGCTATATAAGAATCCACATTTTTTCATTTCAATGAACAGTTATTACCAATTCTATGTATTATTTAGTACTAATCCTAATTTTCCCACCATACGACCACGCAGGGATGCATAAAAAACTATATAAGGATCCACATTTTTTCGTTTCAATGTACACGTTGCCTGATTCAATAAAAAGTTCCATGATAGCCAAAAAAATTTCAACTATAATTCATAACTGTTCTGTTCAGTTCATTCATGTCCCAAAAATAAAATATCAATATAACGAAAACATGATTTTTTTTAAATGTGCCGAATGCAGTAATGTGTTACGCTCTTGTTTTTTTTCCTTTGTCTATTTATATCAGCTGTCAATATTCTTTATATAGTCATTTGTAGATTTTGTTTAATAGTTTTCGACCGAAGTTCAAACATATTGCTCAATGAAAGATGGTTCATCAATCGCGGATAAACTTTATGAAAAGCTCACAGGGTTAGAAGATAAGGAAGAATTGGATGGAAATGCGCCGGCGGCAGAAACCCGATCTGCGCCGGGTGATTTGGCCGCTTCAGCGGGCCTATTTCTATCATCATATCATCCAAATTTGAATCCAAATTCTCCGTCGAGTACCTTTCGAGAAAGTGAAAATGAAACGTAAGCTTTAACACATGTGAAAAAGGAAAACAGAGCTTCTGCTGTTTTCATAAGTACCGAGACCGCGCGTGGACGTGCATGGCATCCCTGCGTGGTCGTGCATAAATCATAAATGCCATCATTGAATTCTCAATGGCCGAAAACCCTGTTGTAGTCGAAATTAGCGAGTTATTTCCGTTGAAAAGGCCAAAAAAAACAGTACTTTGTTGTACCAGATAATGGATAAATGGCAAAAAAGTAGAGTAGCATCACCATGTGTTGGTGGCTAGAGATTCTGGCAACAGTGTCAAAGGTCCTCGGTTCGATCCCGGGTGAAGTCACAAAGATTTTGCCGGAGTATCGGAGACTGGTAATCTCAGTTAGCCTACATCTGGGCGACACTTTCCACTGAGCAGCGTACGGGAACGTTCATACAAGGGGGTACTCCCTGTAAAAAATTAACCATAGGGGGTGGACCCCTCATTTTGCTCCTCTCACCACCCTCTAAATCATGGTATAGGTTGGTAACGATTTGGAGTTAACCATAAAAAATCCCTGTACACTATACGAAAAGTCCGTGCCAACCACAATTGTACGAAAAGTTATACTGCCCATTTTAGTGCTAGGACGATCTATTTAAATGGTACATCTCCATCATGTAGTGAATTTTCGAAACAAGCAGATGGAACCCCAAGAAATGGTCCAGCTCCTAGGCAAACCCACCGTCGTGGGGTCCGTGGCTCAGGCTTCGCGTCTGGGCCACCATTTCCAAGAAAGCCTAGAAGAGAGGCTCCATGGACTTCCATGGATGAGCGCCAAAAACAGCAAACCTTTGAACTCATCGAGAAAGAGATTGATGGCATGGCAAAAGAGAGTCAATGTGGTATTGGCAAATGGAGGTAAGGTCTCTCTCCCTCTTGAAAAATTGCGAATTTCCAGGCCTGTTTGGTTACAACGCTTTGCCACCAAAAACTGGTTGCTATTTTGGATGTGTTGGTTTTGCGCAATCCAGGGAATGCTCGTCAATGGCTTAATTCCGTCCACGATCTCGACCATTGAGCGTCGTTTTCAACTATCTACATCAACTATCGGCAGAATTATGCAGGTAGCAGTATACCCATATATATAGTAGTGGAAAATAAAATCCGATAAAAATTTACAAAATGACGGAGATATGGCATTTTCAAGTTTGGTCGGATTTGATTCTCCGCTACTGCATATATGTTACCGTTTTATCTGAAAATTATCTGATTTTATCTGATACAGCTAGTTTTATCTGAAAGAATCGATAAAATCAATTTGACGAAAAAATGTTGATTGTCCAAACTTTTGATTAATATTAGGCTTGGGCTTAGGCTTAAGCTTAAGCTTAGGCTTGTCTTAGGCTTTAGCTTAGGCTTAGGCTTGTGCTTAAGCTTAGGCTTGTCTTAATCTTGGGCTTAGGCTTTAGCTTAGGCTTGGGCTTTAGCTTAGGCTTGTGCTTAAGCTTAGGCTTGGGCTTTAGCTTAGGCTTGGGCTTTAGCTTAGGCTTGGGCTTTAGCTTAGGCTTGTGCTTAAGCTTAGGCTTAAGCTTAGGCTTGGGCTTAGTCTTAGGCTTGGGCTTAGGTTTAAGCTTAGGCTTGGGCTTAGGCTTGTGCTTAAGCTTAGGTTTGGGCTTAGGCTTTAGCTTAGGCTTAAGATTGGGCTTTAGCTTAGGTTTAGGCTTGTCTTAAGCTTGGGCTTAGGCTTAAGCTTAGGCTTGGGCTTAGGCTTTTGGACTTAAGATCAGATAAAATTGATTTTGATAAAACGGTAACAAATATATATTAAGTGCTCAAATCTATACATCTATCTTTCAGTTTTATGATTTCGGGTATGTGCTATTATGCATTCCTGTTAGCTATTTTGGTGGACGGCATTCCAAGTCGTTGGTTTTGAGTCTGGGACTGTTGTTGATGGCACTGGGTAGTTTCATCTTTTCCGCGCCACATTTGATTGCAGATTCATACACTTTAATGTTTAATCCTGAAGATGCGGGTTTTAGTAAATGTCATGGTACGTTAGACTTGGAATCATCCGCTTTCCTGAATCAGGGAAGAGGATGGGTTATTGAAGCGAAACTGAACTAAGTGATCATGAAAAGGGAGGCAAAAATGGGCTCAAAGTTTAGTATTTCCGGACGCTAGCTGTCCAAAAATGGGTTTGAATTTACCTGAATATTGACACGAAAACCCTGAATTGAGTTTGACCCCATCAGCTAGCGTTCAATAATGATCTTTTTAGGTGATCTAACACATGGTAACGATTCAAGCGATACGAGTTTAGCCGGGTTTGAAGCATTGAAATCTTGCCCTTCGCCTGAAAATCAGGTTGACATTAAAATTCCACTTAATTTTCCTACGTTGCACTTTTTTTAGCCTGGTACATTTCGCTATGTCTTTCTGTTTTGTTTCGCACATTTCCTCCACGGAATTGGCGCTACCCCACTTTTTACCATTGGAGTCTCCTATATTGATGAAAATGTTGGCCCAGCACTCTCATCATTATACTTGGGCGTGTTTTATGCTTTCGCAATCTTCGGACCTGCATTCGGGTTTCTGGCTTCAAGCACATTTCTCCGCTACCATACTGATTTCCTCCAATCCGGTCATAGATTTTTATCGTAAGCATTATACTTTTTTATATTGGGTCGTGCGGAAAATAACCGGCTTTTGCAAATTCATTTGTATCGACGAATTTTTCGATTTTTGATGAATTTTTTAATTTTTTTATGGATTTTTTTACGAATTTTTCAATTTTTTATGAATTTTTCGATTTTGATAAATTTTTCGAATTTTGACGAATTTTCCAATTTTGATTAAGTGGGCTCGCCAATAGCTCCTTAGTAGTACGAAAAAATTCTTTTAGCATAGCAAGCATAGATGAATCAGACCCGAAATGGGTTGGCGCTTGGTGGGTTGGATTTCAGGTGGTGTTCGCGATTTCGATTCTTGCTGTTTTTCCTATCATATGTTTGCCGAAAGTCCTACCGGAATCACTGAAATGGCATAGGTTGTTCAAATTTTATTGTTGCATGTATTGTACTGTATAAATCTAGGACTCGCCTGCGTGAAGAAACATTGACTGGAGGAGCCAAAAAGAGGACCCCAGAATGTTGTGGTGTGCCTTCATCTAGTAAAACAGCCGCCATCTCCGGGAATCGACTATTTGATGGCAAGTCAAGAAAAAAATTTTCGCTTGATAAAGTAGTTTTAGACAAAGCTGCAAGTAACGCCGTGGCGGAATCGATGCCTGCTTTAAAGACCCAGCCAGGTCCCATTTGGTATCAATTCTGGCTTGATATCCGACACATACCAATTGCAATATATCGAATTTTGCTAAATGGTCCCTACATGTTAATCACGTTGGGAATGTCTATTGATGGTATGCCAAAGCAGTGGCGCAAAGTGGATTTTTGCAATTTTCTATTTCGTGCAATTTAGCTCGGAAAATTTTGAAATAATTTTTTTGGATAGAATAAACGTAAACCACGGGTACTCTATCAAAAAAAATTTCAGATTTTTCTGAGCTAAATTGCAAAAATCCACTTTGTGTCACTCGACCAAAACCGAAAAAGATTTTTACAGTTTTCCCTACTCTACACTACACTAGGACTGTAGCTACTTGGGGATCCGGGATTGCCCCCGAAATCCAAAAAAAGCCGTCAAGACAAAGACAGTCAAAGTTTATTCGTATAAATAGCATTTGAAAGTTATACAAAAAACTAAGTTTTAATGTTTTTGTTGGGTTTATTGTCATCACCAAGCTCATCCACGTGCTCAATTCCCATGATTCCGATTCCACCAAAGCTGAACATTGCAACTTTTCCAAACACTTGCGATGCTTTTGGATCATCCGTTTTTGAGAAAATTTCAATAAATGAGTTGGGTTGACTGAGAAAAGGTTGCTCGAACTCCGAAAGAAAACTTTGTTTGGTTTTCTCTAAAAAATTTTTGTTTTTTATTAAAATTGCCTTAACTAATGTTTTTCTATACATTTTGACTACATGTCAAAAAATCTCTATCTATAGGGGATTTGTTCTACACGAGAAATCAATGGGGCACATTGCTAAACTTTTAAAATGCTCCACTGACCCTGATTCAGGGAAGAGATTTGTGTATTGATGCGAAAATAGACTAATACAGATCAGGGAAGCGTTTTCAAGGTTTGGCAATGCTCGAATCGATTCCTCGTATAGAAAACTCTCTATAGGGTTATTTTGGTGAAAATCAAAAAACTTGAAAAAATCGCAAAAGTGCCCCTTTTTAGCCCACCTTGTAAAAAACTTTTAAAAAATATACCTGGTTGTTTTGGACCTGTTTCCTTTTCATCCCACACTTCTTCATCAATTTTTGCTTTCACATTGACATTCATTACAAAAATGACCAAATACCATTTCAAAAAGAAATAATTCATAGTCAGAAGCAGGAAAAGAGAATTTCTATCAAGTATAATGAAAGCTAACTAGCACACTTGTCTAATGACCTCCTCGGTTGAACATTTCAACGGTCACAATGGAGGTCATTCTTTTCGTTTACATTCCTCCTGTCCGGCTAATTGCCACATAAAAAAGACTTCGCAATAAAAATATTGACATTATATTGTTTCATTGTCATAAATTAGTTCTTAGATTGACGCACCTTCGGCGCTTAAATAGTGCCCCTGGCGCTTATATAGCTCCTCTGGCGCTCGAATAGCGCCTTTAGTGCTTGAATAGCGCCTCTGACGCTCAAATAGCGTCTCCAGTGCTAAAATAGCGCCTCTGGCGCTTGAATAGCGTCTCCGGCGCTCGAATAGCGCCTCTGGCGCTCAAATAGCATCTCTATTGCTAAAATAGCGCCTCCAACGCTCAAATAGCGCCCCTGGCGCTCGAATAGCGCCTCTGGTGCTTGAATAGCGTCTCCAGTGCTAAAATAGCTCCTCTAACGCTCAAATAGCGCCTCTGGCGCTTGAATAGCGTCTCTGGCGCTCAAATAGCTCCTCTAACGCTTAAATAGCGCCTCTGGCGCTTGAATATCATCTCCGGCGCTCAAATAGCGTCTCCAGTACTAAAATAGCGCTTCTAACGCTCAAATAGCGTCTCCATTGCTAAAATAACGCCTCCAGAACTATTTGAGCCAGTTCTCCCATCTCATTTCTCTTTTTCTCATCCCGTAGACCCCATAGATAAAATTTCCCAGAGTCGAAACATACTTTTTTTGGAATCAGAACAAAATTCTGAGTCGATTCCCACACACCTAAAAAAATAGGGCAGAAAAAAATTGGCTCGGAAGCACAAACATTTCCCCTTTAAAGAGATTAATTTTTTAGGCCTAATCATAACCGGTGCCTCGACGTTTATGTCCAAGTATTTGGAGCGCCAATTCGGTGTCGCTCCGAGTAAGGCTAATATGCTGATTGGTGCCATTATGGTCCCGATGGCGGGTATAGGGACCATGTTGAGTGGCTTTGTTGTACAATATTTCCGGATGAGTTGCCTTCGGACATTGAAGTTTTGTATCGCACTGTTAATTTGCTCGACCGTCCTGTCTCCAATGTATTTCATCTACTGTGATCATGATCAACTTGTGGGAATTGAAAGGGATTATCCCGTCGAAAAGTAAGCTTGTTCAATCAGGGTTCGTAGGGTTCAGGAAGACAGGGGTACGAAAAAGCAGGGGTATCCCCAATTTCAAAGTGTCGTAAAAAATTTATTTACAGGAGTTTATCTTCCAAAATCTAATCGATTGTGCGCATACTATTCCTCTAACGATTACTTTCTAAATTAGGCTAAAAGAGTTTAAGGGTCCTGAGAAAAACCGTTTTGAGTGAGCGGGCAGGGGTCAAAAATCGTGTGCTCCTATCACATTAACGCACCTCCAACACTCAGATTCACCTCAAATCGCTAAATTGGTGGGGGGGAGGAGTATTGTTCAATCAAATAGCATCGCTTTGACCCATTTCCTCATTTTAGCTATGCTAAAAGCTACAACGACTCAAGTTACTCCTTCCAACTCCATGCCGAATGTAACAGCCATTGTGATTGTACTGATTCTGAATACCACCCAGTTTGTGCCGAATTGGAAGATGGCTCCCAAATGGCTTTTTATTCGCCTTGTAAGTTTTCACCTTTTTTAAACGAGAAATCATTTTTAGGTTATGCTGGCTGTCAAGAGCCTTATAATCCGTTGAAAAAGCAATATTTCAATTGCTCTTGTGCTCCAATGAATACGAAAGGTGGTATAAAACGCGTCAAAAATGGATATTGCGAGGTTAGGAACTTTTTTTAATTCTTAAAGAAGCTGAAATAAGCAACAGCAATTGAAATTAGGGCTGCGCGAGGGGCGGGATCCCGCCCCGCAAACTCCGCCCACACCATTTTTAAAGGAAAAAACCCCACCCCGCAAATTGAATAACCCCGCAATGTCTTTTTTTTATCGAAAATTTGGGCAAAATCGACCTTTTAAGTAATTTTTCATTGACATTTGACCATTTTTAACCAAAATTTTCAATTTTCGGGTCATTTTTTGCTTAAAAACTCTTGTTTATTCTACAAAAATTTTTATCATCTGGAAAAAACTAACGATTTTATACATTATAAATGCATTTATTGTCTTAACCAATTTTTTATCAACCAAATTTACCTTTTTAACCCCGCGGGATTCCGCTCGCAAGCTTTTAAACCCCGCCCCGCAGAATTTTTTTTGAAAAAACCCCCGCCCCGCAATTCCGCCCGCAAGCCAATGTGCAGCCCTAATTGAAATACACTTCTGTGCAAAAATAAGTCCACTCGTTTTTTGGGTTTTTCGATTTTCGACTCTTCTTTTCAACTTTAAGTACCGAAAACCCCAAAAACGAGTGGACTTATATTTATGTATTTCTTAATTTTAGTCCAAATGTACCGGTCTATTTGCCTTCTTGATCCTATTTGCTCCATTTTGTTTCTTCACGTTTGCAGTCGGTGTTCCACTGATTACAGTGGTTCTAAGGTTGTTTATTAGTCCAAAACAGTTCAATGAATTTTTAGGACTGTGGATTATGCGGAAAGATCATTTGCACTAGGAATCCAGTGGATCCTTGTTCGAATAATTGGAACTATCCCAGCGCCGGTCATTTTCGGCTGGCTCTTTGACATATCTTGCATTCGACAACATCGGGATCCGTGCTCAGGCGAACATGGTAGTTGTATGATTTATCAGAATCGGCTTCTTGCTGATCTTTTTCTAGCTTTCACCATCGCTGGAGAAGTAAGGCTGAAATTTACATCATCTGTTCATTTTTAGATTTTCGCAATATGCTGCCTCTTTTTGGTGATCTTCATGTTTTCTGCCTCTTTGCGCGATGATCCACTTCCGGTGGTCGCCGATGAGCCAGTGAATGAGATGGAAATGAAACAACCGGCTGAATTCGAGCCTATGCTTCAAGAAGAAGAGCCGAAGAAGCCGCCAATCAACTCGTTGTCTTAAATACTCTATATCATCTTGTGTTATAACAGGTTTTATATACTACTTTATAGCAACTCGGGTTTATTACGCAGGCGATGGTGCTATTTTGGTTTTGTCTTAAATGATTTTTTTACATACGTTTATTGTTTTTTTGATGCAGATAATGGGATTTTGGTTAATAGATATATCTTTCTTATATATAACGTGTCACATTTTTTTAAAAGCATTATTTTAGGCATGGTAACCAGTGCCGTACGAGTTCCGAAGTTTTGGGGAAGGTCCCCCGGCCAAAAATTTCAACAAATCATTAGGGTCTCCGTTACGTTTTTTCAAAAATTTTCTCAAATTTTGGGCAAAAACATAAAGGGGAAGCACAGTGGTGTAGCCAAGGGGGGAGGGGGGTGCCCATCTACCGTTCCTGAATTTGAAGTTTTTCCTAAGGGTCCCCCTTGTGTTTTTTCCGATCCATTTCCAAGGCAATTTTTCGAGTTTTCAAAAAAATTTTTCAAAAGCCATCTTGGTCTCTCTTTCTTTTTCGCGTCTGTTAGTGCGAAATTTTTTTGTTGAAAATCATTCTTGATCGGAAAATTACACGATTGTTGACGAAAGGTTTCTTTATACACTCTGTAATAATTTATTTATTGAAATTATAATATAAATCTTTCAAGATTTCTAATAAAACACGAAAAATATTGTCTTATAAAAATGTATTCAAGGTATATCGAAAAAACCGGAATTTGGGCGGAATTTTTTCATGTTTTTTTAACCCAAAAATTTTTTTCAAAACTGACCCTATTAGGGCTAATTTTATTGCGCGCATTTCCAACGCTTCCCTGATCCTGAATCAGGGAATTGGAGTGTGTGTATTGAAGCGAAAATCGAAAATTTTTAGATTTTCTGATGAAAATGACTTTCTGGGGGTAAATTTATGCGGAAAAATGATGCGCGCTTGAAAATGCTTCGATGGGCGAAAAAAGAAAAATTTTCGGTCAATACACTGAATCCATTCCCTGAATCAGGGTCAAGGAAGTGTTTTCATGCTTAGAAAATGTGCGCAATCAATTCCCTGCATAAAATTACCCTGCGCGAAAATAGAAATTTTTTCGATTTTCGCGTCAATACACCGAACCCTTTCCCTGAATCAGGATCAAGATCCTGATTCAGTGAAAAAAAAATTTCGGATCGAAACAACATGAAAAAATTGCCCCAGATTACGGTTTTTTTAATACACCCTGTACTCTAAACTTTATCCCTTAAAAATTGTAGCAGTAATGAATCCAATTGCCAGAGGTCAAAAAATTGAACTTGATGATGGCTTTCAACAAAATTGAGACCCGTGTCCTAAAATCCCTCTTTCTTTCACAATTTTTGAATTGAAAAATACGTACGAAGATTTGTGAGAGCATCAAAATGATATTCCCGAATCGCTGCGACTTTTCGTATTCTTTCGAAAGATAGTTGTCATAGAGTGAACGAATGATCTCATCCAATTGCCGTTTCATGAGGAATCGACCACCTTCTGAAATATCGTACATTGCTAAAAAAATCGAAATTACCCTCCAGAACAGTTAGAGAGCACGAACTTGCTTGGAACGAAACCAGAGCTTTTAGAGCCACAAACTCTTCGAAACTCAGTTTCATTTCGGAAATTTGAGCCACAATTTCCATTAGGCGAGAAAGTAGGGGTATATAAATTCTATAAAAAATGCCCAAAAATTTTTTTTGTGACTCAAACCTCTTCTTGTTCTCTCTCGTGATATCTTTCTCATCGTCCCAACCATCATCACAATCAGGCAAAGTCGATACATAGCCACCGTTTTGCATAACAAATTTGGTCGGATCGCCAATTTGATAAGTGATGTAACAAGGGTCTAGCACGGTATGATAAAGAACGCATTTGCGCAGGAAATTGATCTGAAAACAGAGAAACTATAGGGGGAAGTTGGGAGCTACTTCGGCTCTTATACCCCATGGAACGTCTAAAAATCGAAAAATTTTATTTTTCAAAATTTTCTTTAAAATGACCCTAAATTTTTCGATTTTAGACACCATGTTCCATGGGGTATAAGAGCTGAAGTAGCTCCACAAGTTGTAAGATTTTCAAACTTGGTCTTTCATGCTCAGCGAAGAATAATCCGGCCAGGCGCGAAGCCATTCATAGATTAGCAAAATATGTGTTCGAATCGATTTTCGAAAGTTCCGAAACGAGAGTGGCTTAATATCTTCTTTGTCATATGGCTAAAAAGGACGTGGAAAAAAGCATTGATGAAAATTTGTTGTTTTACTTACACAAGATTTACTAGCTCCCAAAAGTGACCCCACCGGCCGCTCACAAAACATTATACGACGGCGCTCTGTGATTCGCATCTCTTCATCAATAAAATATTGTAGTGCATTTAGTTTTATGTCCGGTTCTGGCCGAGGAACTGTTGGTGGTGGGATAAAAGGAGGAGCAAACGAAGTAGAAGAATAAGATGGAGTAGAAATGCCACTCACTTCTAAAGGAAAGTTATACAGAATGCATAAAACACCGGAATTTGGGAGATTTCCTGCCTCAAAATTACCTTCCTGGGGGTAATTTTTTCATNGAAATGCCACTCACTTCTAAAGGAAAGCTATACAGAATGCATAAAACACCGGAATTTGGGAGATTTCCTGCCTCAAAATTACCTTCCTGGGGGTAATTTTTTCATGTTTTTCAACCAGAAAATTTTTTTAAATGACCTTATTAGGGGTAATTTTATGCGAGGAATCGATTGCGCGCTGCTTAAAAAACTGCTTGAAAAACTTCCCTGACCCTTATTCAGGGAAATGAGTGTTTTGTATTGAAGCGAAAATCGAAAAATCTTGGTTTTCTTGCCTCAAAATCATCTTCATGGGGGTAATTTTATGCGAGGAATCGATTGTGCGCATTCCCGAAGCTTGAAAATGCTTCAGGGAAATTAGTACATGTTCAATTTTCGCTTGAATACACACCCTTATTTCCCTGAATCAGGGTCAAAGAAGCATTTTCAAAATTCGGGAATGCGCGCAATCGATTCCTCGCATGAAATTACCCCAGAAATATGATTTTGAGGGAGAACTTTCAAAAATTTTCGATTTTCGCTTCAATACACACATCTATTTCCCTGGATCAGGGTCAGGGAAGAGTTTTCAAGCTTCGGGAATGCGCGCAATCGATTCCTCGCATAAAATTACCCCTAATAAGATCATTTTTGAAACAAAATTTCGTTCGAAAAAACATGAAAAAAAAGCTTCCCTAATCCAGGGAAGGCCTGTGTATTGAAGTGAAAAGTCGCAAAAATGCAATTTTTGGACTTTTCGCTTCAATATACAGGCCCTCCCATAATCAGGAAAGCGTTTTTCGCTTCGAAAATGTCAAATTCGGATTTCCCCATGCTTTTACCCCGAGGGGTTATTTCCAGAAAAAAAAATTTTGAAAATTTTTTCACGTGGGTGGTCCCCTATTGTGTAGTAGTAGTTGCCTGAATTTCAATCAATCGTGTTTATTGAAACGAAATCGGCCGACATTACAAAATAGTTATGGTTTAAAAAAATAAAGTTAAATGTTGAGTTAGTTACCTTCATCCGAAATATTGGATAAGTTATCAGAAGAAGTCGATGGCTCGGAGATTATTGGAGGTGGAATCTGCAACAAGTATGGATTAAATTTCATGTCCCACGAACAATTTACCGACTCTTATAAAATTAGCCATGGCGAATCGTTTGTTTCGTTTCAATCCAGATTTTGTTGCGTAAGCTCGAAGGTTTTGATTCGACATTTTCTTGGGCTGGACAGCTACAAAAAAGTTGTTATAAATTTCCCATGTTAGTCGTGTGCTAACATTTGGATTCCCCGCATGTTTTTAATCCTAGAGGGGTAATTTCCAGAAAAAATTTTCACGTGAGTGGTTCCCGAGCTTCGCTCCGAGCACGGCTCGCCTCCGGCTTAATTAAAAAAATTTTTTTGCCAAGGGTAAAATCTTTTGGATCTTGCTGGGAATCGAACTTGAGAGCAATTTCTACGAGCCGATAGTCTTCGCCACTCGGCCACGTGGGCTTCTTAATCTATATCATTAGATTTCTTACGCTAAAACATGATATGGGACTTAAAAATTTTCCTTGAAGGGTACCCCCATGATTTTGGTGTCATTTTTCTTCTCTCACCGAGCCCTATCGATTGGTATAGGCCGTGACGGAATTGAACTTAAGGTAACGGGGATAGCACAAACAGACACACATAGTGCGTTTAATGTTTTAGGATACCTTCTCGTTTCATGCCAATATTGAGACATTTTGTAAAACGACATGCACGGCACAATTGTCTTTCGTCTAAAAATTGTTTTCAAGATTCTTCGCGTTTAATTTTCTTACTGTATCTCACTAAACAATCATTATTCCCAGGACATTTATAAGTTCGATTAAGTGATACAGTTCGGCGAAAGAAGGCAGCACATGCTGAGCAGGCTAAAATTTAAAAATTTTGTTGATGAAATTTTTGTGTGTCTCTTGACTTACATTGCCCATCAAAATGAAAACCGGTTGCATGAGCCTCGCAGATTTTGCATTGATAAGCTTTCAAATTTTCTATAAAAATTATTTAAATATGCACATTGAAAAATATAATTGCTAATTGTGGAGAGGCCAGCCCATGGAAAATGTAAATTTAGAATCCAAGGATCGTTTTTTTGAAATTTAGGGATAAATTGTGTGAGAGATCTAATATGAAATTGGTTGCGCAAAAAATTGTACAGGGTGAGCCAAAAAAGGCTGTACTTTGCGTTTTTTGGTGAAAAATTTTTTTAAATCACCTATAAGTATTTTCATGCGAGAAAGCGTGCAATTGATTTCACGCATGAAAATACCCTTTATAGGTGATTTTTGAAAAAAAATTTGAAAAATTTTCTCCAAAAAATGCAAAAGTACAGCTTTATTGGCTCACCCTGTACCCCAGGATGTCGGGTGATTTTAAAGTTTTACCTTTTGGAACTGCAATCATCTGATGTGCAAAATTGTGAACGAGCAATCAAACTCCAATGTAAAGAAAAGACGACTCAACTTATTGACTGATAAAACAATTCGTTCCGCACGATTCGACTTTTCTTATCACAATTTAGTAGAGGTGCACAAGTGCGATCGGTCTCTTAACAATTAGCTGCATACAATGAACATCTAAGGTAAAATGTTCTGCACAAAAGCTGTCACCCTTTATAAGACGATTAAACTCTGAAAGAGAAGCGTTAATCCAGTGCCAAACGTTTGAAATGTCATGGGACCTTCCAAATTCGAAATTTATAAAGTTTCAAAACTTCAATATAAAAACAATTTGAAAAAAATCTTTATTTATTCAAGTTATCTTGATTTATAAACAAGTATCATAATGCACAACCAAGAAAGAGACAAGTCATTAAGTCTAAACAATTGGCAAAGTTTTTGGATACCTATAACAAATGATAGACAGCCGCATTTTACTTAACTTAAAGAACTTCACCAATGAAAAATGAATAAAGCTTGTTAAAAAATCACATTTAACGATGATATAAGTTCAAATATAACGTCAGAAAATTTGTTTAATTTAAGAACAAAGAAAACACATAAGAAATATCTCATACTTCAGTTTCGATAGTTTTATATTGAATGATTTTTTGCACCAAAAAAAGTGATTTAGGTGGAAAATTTTTTTGCACCTAAATATCATTTTTTGCACCTAAAATCTTATTTTTTGATCGGATTCCATTTTTACATTGGATAAGAATTTTTTATGATCTAAAATTGCATGTTGAAAAATGAGTCTTATTGAGTCATACATATTCGTTTTTAGAGTTTTTCAACAATTTCGATATTCTAAAAACGAATTTGTAGAAAAAATTGAGTCCGATAAAAAAAATGATTTTAGGTGCAAAAAAGTATCATCCTCTCATATTTTGCTGTAATTTATTTTATTCCTTTAAAAATGCTTCGAAACTGAAATTAAAAAAATAGATGGCAAAAAATATGCATGGCAAACTGCTTAGATCAATCCGAATATAATACCAAAGTGTAAAATTAAATGAATGAAGTTAAATAACATAAAGAGACGGAAGTCGATACTACAAAGATCAAGACTATGATAAACTCATGTAATAGAGAAAGTGGCAGTATACAACAAACAACAATAAATGACTAATTTTTACTAGAGCTTGGACCGGGACCACCATAAGGACGGGTTTGAATGTCGAACAAGAAACGCATATCGTTCATTGTAAGTTTTTTCGGGTTTGCTTTCTTCACTCTAAAATATTCGAATGCTTTTTTTACTCATGGTCCATTCATTAAAGCTCTAGGATAGAGCTGATAAGCGGAAAACTGTAAACCTATTCGTACTAATGGCAAAAATAAATGTCAGTCCAATGATGTTGCCTGCTTGCGGTTCCGGATGTAGAACCGAAACCGCAAAAAAAAATTTGTGTGGGATAGGAATAAAGGAAATTTTTTCGGTGGAACCGGAACCATAAAAAATTCGATGCTACTTCGGATTAACGATCGCAAATGACAGGGTTCCAAAGTCAAAAATTTTTTTCAAAATCAAATATTTTATGGGTAGTAACCCAGAGAAATCGAGAAAATTGCATAAAAATTAGACTATTTCCTGCGGTCTAAATAAAAAAATTCATTCAGATTCGAGTTTCCCATATCCGAAAACCGTCGAATACAAAAAATCAGCGTATTTGGAGAACTTTTTAAAAATTCGGCTTTTTACCCCAATGGGGAGGGGGGGTCAAAAAATCGATTTTTCAACAAGTTCTCCAAATAGACTAATTTGTTGTACTCGGTAGTTTTCGAGTATGGGGGACTCAAATCTGAAGAAATTTTTTTATTTTGACCGCAGGAAAGTGTCAAATTTATGCAATTTTCTCGATTTCTCGGGGTTAAAATCGAATTTTTGACCCTCAAAATGAAATAAATAAAACTAGACTAGGGATTTCGAAGAAATATTTTTTGGGCTATATATATAACCTAACAATTATTTTCCAATCAATTTTGGAAGAAATGAAGTCGTTTGAATTTTGACAGTACGATATGTTCCCTTGTGAGCTTTTTCAGATTAAAACGACAATTTTCACCAAAAAATCGCGCCTGCGGCGATATTTTTTATTTATTTAAATATCATGATATTAAGAGGCAATGATGTTAAACTTTTTAATGGGCCAACCAAATTTTGAGATCGATAGCTCAAACGATTGCTAATGAGTATATAGAAAAAATTTGAGAAGCGAAAATTTCGCTTGTGACACTGATTTTACTTTTACTTGTAGTCCGTTTCAGCTCCAACTATTAAAAAAAAGCTGGACCCAAAATTCAAGATCAGAAGTTAGCATCTCGTCATCAACGTTGGAACAATGTTGATATCATAGGTTCAACCTCCATCCGTTTCCTTGTGTCCAAATTCGTTAAAAAATTTTGCATATGGGTATTTTTATGTGAGAAACACGTTGGTAAAATTTTTTTTCAAAAACACCTTATAAAAACATGATTTTTAAAACTTTTTCGAATAACACCTAATTTCGTAAAAAAAGGTGTCAAAAATAGAGTTTTCATAAGTTTTTTTGAAAAAATATGAAACCAAACTATCTTTTTCAGTTCGGACCATCATTGTGTCAATCTTACTACAAGCCTTTTTTTATATTTGACGTTGAAACACAATATTTTCCATTCTTACATACGAACATCCCTCAAACAATAACATACCCGTCTAAGACATTTCGTGCCAATTCTGATTTATCGTCTTGAACTTTTAAAACTCTCGGCTCAATCGTATCTTCGGTAATAAACCTAAATAACAATTAAAATAAAAGCTTGTAAAAAATCAACTACTTGTGAATGAAGACATCTTTGCTCTGGCCAATTCGATAGATTCGATCAAAAGCCTGGAGTTCA
>OZJO01000324.1:16942-42724 GCA_900406225.1 Acrobeloides nanus
GGCAGTATACAACAAACAACAATAAATGACTAATTTTTACTAGAGCTTGGACCGGGACCACCATAAGGACGGGTTTGGATGTCGAACAAGAAACGCATATCGTTCATTGTAAGTTTTTTCGGGTTAGCTTTCTTCACTCTAAAATATTCGAATGCTTTTTTTACTCATGATACATTCATTAAACCTCTAGGATAGAGCTGTTTAAGCGGAAAACTGTAAGTCTATTCGTGTTAATGGCAAAAATAATTGTCTGTCCAATGATGTTGCCTGTTTGCGGTTCCGGATGTGGAACCGGAATCGCAAAAAAATTTTTGGGTGGGACAGGAACCAAAAGAAATTTTTTGGGTAGAACCGGAACCATAAAAAAATTTGATACTACTTCGGATTAACGATCGCAAATGACAGGGTTCCAAGTCGGAAAATTTTTTCAAAATCAAATATTTTAGGGGTAGTAACCCAGAGAAATCGAGAAAATTGCATAGAAATTAGACTATTTTCTGCGGTCTAAATCGAAAAATTCATTCAGATTCGAGTTTCCCATATCCGAAAACCCTCGAATACAAAAAATCAGCGTATTTGGAAAACTTTTTAAAAATTCGGCTTTTTACCCCAATGGGGAGGGGGGGGAGTCAAAAAATCGATTTTTCAACAAGTTCTCCAAATAGACTAATTTGTTGTACTCGGTGGTTTTCGAGTATGGGAAACTCAAATCTGAAGGAATTTTTTATTTTGACCGCAGGAAAGTGTCAAATTTATGCAATTTTCTCAATTTCTCGGGGTTAAAATCGAATTTTTGACCCTCAAAATGAAATAAATAAAACTAGACTAGGGATTTCGAAGAAATATTTTTTGGACTATATATATAACCTAACAATTATTTTCCAATCAATTTTAGAAGAAATGAAGTCGTTTGAATTTTGACAGTACGATATGTTCCCTTGTGAGCTTTTTCAGATTAAAACGACAATTTTCACCGAAAAATCGCTGATTTTACTTTTACTTGTAGTCCGTTTCAGCTCCGACTATTAAAAAAAAGCTGGACCCAAAATTCAAGATCAGAAGTTAGCATCTCGTCATCAACGTTGGAACAACGTTGATATCATAGGTTCAACCTCCATCCGTTTCCTTGTGTCCAAATTCGTTAAAAAATTTTGCATATGGGTATTTTTATGTGAGAAACACGTTGGTAAAGTTTTTTTCAAAAACACCTTATAAAAACATGATTTTTTAAACTTTTTCGAATAACACCTAATTTCGTAAAAAAAAAGGTGTCAAAAATAGAGTTTTCATAAGTTTTTTTGAAAAAATATGAAACCAAACTATCTTTTTCAATTCGGACCATCATTGTGTCAATTTTACTACACGACTTTTTTTATATTTGACGTTGAAACACAATATTTTCCATTCTTACATACTAACATCCCTCAAACAATAACATACCCGTCTAAGACATTTCGTGCCAATTCCGATTTATCGTCTTGAACTTTTAAAACTCTCGGCTCAATCGTATCTTCGGTAATAAACCTAAATAACAATTAAAATAAAAGCTTGTAAAAAAAATCAANATTCTGATTTATCGTCTTGAACTTTTAAAACTCTCGGCTCAATCGTATCTTCGGTAATAAACCTAAATAACAATTAAAATAAAAGCTTGTAAAAAAAATCAACTACTTGTGAATGAAGACATCTTTGCTCTGGCCAATTCGATAGATTCGATCAAAAGCCTGGAGTTCAAGCGCTGGATTCCAATGCAAGTCAATTAAGAATAGGTGATTTCTAAATTGCACAGGATGTTCGTAAAAAATCCGCTCTATCTAGTAATTTTTTGGCAAAAATTTTTTCTACAAAATGACTCATTAGGGTATTTTTGAGCAAGAATTAGATTGTGCGCATCGAAAACCCTTGAAATCAGTTATTTTCGGTGGGAATTCCTATTTGAAAATTGGATATTTCATGGTCTGGGAGACGTTTTCAAGGGTTTTTGATGCGCGCAATCGATTTCTCGCATAAAAATACCCCTAATGGGTCATTTTGAAAAAAAAATTTTCGCCAAAAAATGACCAAATGGATGTTTTTTGGAACACCCTGTAAATCGATGTAAAAAATTCCGTACCCTCCAACAAGATTCAGTCCAACACCGCCTGCAGTCAACGATAAAAGCATAACTCTGGCACCACCTTTAGTTTGATTAAAACTATTGACGCGTTGCTGACTAAAGATCGTAAAAATTTTGTTATAAAATAAAATTTTTAAATCGCTTTGGAAATAATAGACCAACATCTCATTTTTGGGAATAGGATGGGGATTCACCTCATTGATTTTGAGAACATAGTTCAGGACAAATATTGGAGCTACTGTGCCTGGGGCACTTAACAGAAATAAAAATACCGAAGTAAAACAAAAACAAATTTTTTTGAAAATACACTATATAGGGATAAAAATTGACGAGGAACACGTTGGAACTATTATTTTGAAACGAAAATTTAAATTTTTTTCTTCAAAATCCTGAGCGTGATTTCAAGACAAAACAATCTATATAGACTTACCGATCCTTAGGCAATACGTTCCCTGTAATTGAAGTGTAATCTGCATCCCTTTTCTTTAAATGGTATTCAAGAATATCCAAGACTGAAGTCCACTGTGAAACAATGACGCTAAAAAGTCACATGAAAAAACAACTCAGCGACAGAAAAATATCCTGCTGTATTGGTTTTTGATTTCATTTAAAAAATAACGACAAAAAAATTTTCTCTTTTCCCCAGCTACATAAATGATCCAAAAGTTACCATTTATCACCGGCATCTAAAACGCGATCTAGATGCGCCAAAACTGCTTTAATCTAAAAATTTTCGTTAGTAAAATAAGCTTTAAAAAATACAAAAGATGCTCCAAAAAAACCGCCATTTGATCATTTTTGGCGAAAATTTTTCAAATTTTTTCTCCAAAATTACACATTAGGGGTATTTTTATACGAGAAATCGATTTTGCGCATCAAAAACTCTTGAAAATGCCTCCCAGGCCATGAAACATATGATTTTCGTATTTTTTCAGTAGGAATTTCTACTTGAAAATACGAAAATTAAATGATATTTCATGATCTGGAAGGCGTTTTCAAAGAGCTTTTCTCACTGACAACACAAGTTTTGAGCAGTTTAACATTAAAAGTTGTCGCAAAAACAAGCGCTCTCTCTCCATCTTGGTATCCTATGTATCAAAATAAAATAGCTTTTCTCAATGACAGCACAAGTTTTAAGTAGTTCAACATTCGATGCACGCAATCGATTTCTCGCATAAAATTACCCCTAATAAGTCATTTTAGAGAAAAAATGACCTTTTTTGAAACACCCAATAGTAAAATACCTTAGCCGTCTTGTATTTCTTAGAAAATAATCGGTCAATTTCATTTTTTTCTTCTCCCTTATGCTCATCGTCTTTGCCAAGGTTCAACTCTTCCATAGTAGCATTTAGTTGTTCCAAAGCAAAATTCACTGCCTCGTTCGTATCTAAACCTTCATCTCGAAAAGCGTCAAGATCCAAAGCCTCTTTGGTAAGAAACATGTGCACGGCCGCTTGACGTAGTCGCAATAGCAAAACCAAAAGGCAACTCATTGCTTGGAAATGATCATCCATATGAACGTCACGCATGCCTCCCAAAAACGGATTACGCACAGGTTCATCCTTTCGTTTACGACGCATATAGTAATCATTCTCCGAGTCGATAAGTAACTTAGCTTGTTGTCTCAAATCAAATTATTAAAAACAAATGCAAAAATAGAGTTAACTTACTTTGATGCGGCCATCATCTGCATGTAACACTTCAACTCGATTCCTTCCATTTTCACTTTGACTATATCGAATTTTTTCGCTTTCAATTCCACCTACAAACGAATAAATTATGATAATTGGACAAAAAAAATTACGATAGGCTTATTAGTAATGGTAGAAATCTGATCTTTAGTCCGGCGCTTCAAAAGTAAATTAACCATTGTATGCAAGCGATCATTATTACCTAAAACAAAGATAATTCAAATTTGTATATGTTGAGATTCAGCTAACCCAATCCAGGGTTTCCAGGATCGGCTACCCGATCCCTCTGGAATTGATCTTGACTCAGGATAGAGGTAGCCGATCCTGGAAACTCTAAATCGGATAGCCGATCCTTAGTCAATATCGATTCTTTGAATCGGGTAGCCGATTTAGAGTCAGCTGAACCTCAGAATCGAGTGCAACATAAATATTGAAAAATATTCTAAATTATCGAAAAAAATTTTCAATGCTTGGAACAGCAGAGAAAAGCAGCTTTTCGATTGCTATCGAGCAACTATTTAAATTTTCGCGGAAATATTTTAAAACAAAACCAAGGTTCCTATTCACAAAATTTATGTAATTACACAAAAATTTTGTGTCAAATGTTTTTAAAAAAAGTTGCTCTCGAGTAACTCGGATTGATCGAGAGCAATCGATTAAAATTTTCATCATATGTATACCCAAATTACACAGCAATATTTTCTGGGCACGCTACTAAAAAGCTAATAAACATACCTCGATTTGAATTCATAATATATTGCTGCCAAACTTGTTCTTCACAGAATGGAACAACTCTCAAGAACCCAAAAAATCGAATGTATCACACCAATACAAAACAATAATTCGCTTACTTAACGAGACTATAAAGATCCCAAAGTTCGTTATGAATAGGTGTTCCCGTTAAGCACCATCGATTCCTTGAATTCAACTGACAACACGCTTTGGAAATGTTTGTCTTTCGATTCTTGATCTTATGAGCTTCGTCTAGAATAATCCTATCCCAAGCAATTTGAGCCAAAACGGATGATGCGTTTGAAGCCCACTAAAATCAGTTATACTTCCAAGCGTGCAGATATAACTCAGATTTTAAACATAATCAAGACGTTTCATACTATTTTCAGAAATAGAAATCGAAAATTTTGATCATCAAAATCGATCAAAAATGCATGTTTTTACTCGATTACGATCAAAAACTCGCTTGCATTCCATTAGGACTTTTAAATATACAAGTAGACCTCCTAATTGTGATCTTTTTCCAAGTTTATACCCAGGGATGCCAAAAACAATTTTTCGAAATCAGCAAAATGCTAATTTTCCATTATATTTCTTATAAATTTACAAAATTTCGCATCTTGTTTCCAAAAGGTTACCTTCTTTCGATGCTTTTTTCCGTCATCGCTATCGTTGATGCTTTTATCTGTGAGTTCAGACTGGACAACTCCATATGTCGTAAGAACAACATCGTTCTTAGCCAAACTAAATTTTCATATACAATCAGTTGATATCAAAGGGGAAAGAAATTTATGGAACTTTTAACAAAAGTTATGAGAGTAAGAATTGTTGATCGTTAAAAGTTAGAGGAATTCGGCAAAAGTTAGGGGCCAAAAAAACAACCGTAATTTTGCGTTTTTTGGTGAACAGTTTTTTTCAAAAATCACCTATAAGAGGTATTTTCATGCAATTTTTGAAAATTTTTCGCCAAAAAACGCAAAAGTACAGTTTTTGGCTCACCCTGTATTCCCTTAACTTGTCAAAAAAAACCCCTCCTAACTTTCTTCTTCCCCTTGATATAAATACTACATACATTCGCGCATTCTCTTCTCTGTTTGACCCATGAAACGTTTCAATCCCTAAATGACCACACTTCACAAATTTGGTAATTTCGTTCTCCCATTGATACACAAGAGACGCTGGGGCCACAACCAATGTACAATTCGAAGGTATCAAACCTAAAAAAGAAGATCAATAAGTAATGATAAAACTAATAAAAGACAACAACTTACCCTCATGATCGCGAATTGATTTTGTAGTTTGTGTTCGACCTTCGTCTCGTTCAATCTTCTGGTGCAAAATCAATGATATCATACTAAGAGTTTTCCCTAAAATTAGTCATTTTTAAGAGATTAAAAAACCACACACAAATTTTAAAAATATTTTCAAGCACTTTTTTGATATAATGATTAGAGATAGGACAAAACCAAAATCTTGTCCAAAATATTTTGTAAATTTTGTAGAGATTGGATTTTACCAACAAAAAAACAGTTTTTCTCAGATTTTTCCGTTCTTTCACACTTTAGTGTTCATGAAACATAAGGGAGGACCTAGGTAATTTTTTATTTTTTGTTAAAAAAATCGAAAAAATCACCTTGATCCACTTTATGTTTTGTCCACAAAATTTTTCGGAAAAAATCTTATGTTCTTAGTTATTTCAGTAAGCTGAATTCCCCAGTTCTTGTTAGCTTAAAGAAAACTTACCCAAGCCCATATCATCAGCCAAAATTCCACCGCGCGTCTGTTGAGTCTCGCGCCATACCAACCATGCTAAGCCAACTTTCTGATGGTGCATCAGATCGACATTTATACCTTTTGGAGTTTCAATCAAATTATTTTCATCGGGTACATTCGAAGCTTCACTAAAATTTGATAGAAGTATAAGCAATACAAATCGCAACATACTTGTGCATTGTCTTAATCGTATCACCGGTTACCGTTTCCACTTTGTGAAATCTCTCTTCTGTCATCTTTCCACCAAAAAGACGTTTTCCATCTAAAAATGGACTTAAATTTTTATAAAATATAATAAATAGAGATAAGGCCTATAGTTATTTCATCCAAGTAAATTAAAGTTTGATCAAACAGGCCGTGTGTTGTAGTGTGCTAACCGTTTGGCCAGCTAAGCAACGTAAGCGCGCGGGTTCGATCCCACTTGGAGTAGAAATTTGGAAAAAAGCAAATTTCAAAGTTTTTTTTGTCACTACACTCTAAAATAGACTATAAAAATTTTTGCCTATCATTATTCTCTTTGAAATGCTCAGAAAACTAGGATTTTTGAAAAAAATGATGAATTTTGATTTTAAAAAATAGAAAATTTTGGACATTTTAAGTAAAAAATTGGACACTTTTGATGAAAAATCATAATAGGCATCCATTATTTTTTTAAAAACATTTTACAAAATTTTTGGGCAAAAAGACAAGGGGAAACATTAGAAATTTTTTCATTTTTTTGCATATGGGGGTCGGCCCCCCTTCCCTATGCATACGCTACTGCTCAGAAATTTCTAATAAATCGTTTTTAGGGAGTGTAAATTTATCCTAGCTCGGAACAAGATTCGATTTTGGGAAGGTCAGATTCGAGTTTCGATCAAATTTTTCGTAAAGGGTGCCAAAAATCCTGGGATTTTCGGCACGGGTTGAACACTACTTAATATGAATACTCGATTTTTAATTAAATAAAGTATGCTTACATAAACTTTTAAAATGAATTGAGCCGTCTTTTTTATGCTGTATTCCTTAAAGACAAAGTCATCCTATTTGCATGAAGAACATTCAAATAATTACCTTGAATTGGACGAATTTCTGGATTTATTCGAGGTGGTGACACTAATATTGGTCCTCTATTCTCTAAAAGTAAATAACTTAGTATTATGTTGTTCCAAAAGTTCGTGCATTTCACATTTTAGTACTATTAAGCATTAGCTACCGTAGATGACAGGGCTATTTCTCCGAAAAATTTTTTTTCATAAAATTTTCTTAAAAAACCCTGGGTTTTTTGATGCGGGGAATCCAAAAAACGCACTCCGATGTCTAAAAATGATAACTTTGGGGTATTTTTAGTAAAAATTTGATCATTTTGATGTTTGATGAAAATGATGAGAGAAGACAAATGACACTAAAATCATCGAAATCGAAGGAAAATTTTTTAAAACTTTTTACTCCCTTCCACGACCAAGTAATACCACTTTTTTGTGTAATTGTAGGAGTGCCGTGGCGCTCAATTCCAGTTTATAATCAGTAATGTATTTATATATAAAAAATTTAATGTTAACACACATTATTTCAAACAACCCTTACTTTTTTTCTCTTTTGGTTGATCGATTATTTGTACATCGTCATTGTCAGAAAAAGTTCCGAGTTTATGTTCGATTTTACTAATTTTTAACGCTAATTTCAAATCATCTTCGGGCTTTGCAGCTTTGTTTCGCTTAGCCTAAAAAAGTATAATATTTAGAAACAAGTTTCCCCAAGTTCCTTCACCCATAATTACGACAATGTATAAGACTGTTTACAATTGACTCGATTACAAAAAAAGATAAAACAGCTTACACTCAATTTTTCAAAACGTTCAATTAGCTGTGCTCGATTTTCAGCTTCATCTTCTGAATTCGAACTATGACTGCTTGGTGTTTTGGCTATTGAATCATCATCATTCGAACTTTGAAGTTGACTAGTTTTTCTCGGACTTATTACACTGCTCTCATTATCTTCGTTAATCTTTTTCGAAGCTTTCTGTAAACAATCCAATATATAAAATTCAAATCAATGGAGTGCCAATAACATATACATGCACAAGAGGTGTGGTGCACCCCCTCAATTCGTAATATCGAGAAAAATTTCTTTAAAAAAATCAATCACCAATTCGTATTTTTGGTCAAAAATGTTCAAGTATAGTCCCAATCTTATCTGAGGATCCAGTACCCCTCCTTGTTCCCCATGGCCAATACCATTAATGAATGGAAAGGAAACCATGAGAATGAAAATGTGGGAACTAGGTATTTTTTGGCAAATTTTTTCAAAAATCATCTATAAGGGATATTTTTATGCAATTTTTGAAAATTGTCGCCAAAAAACGCAAAAGTACGATTTTTTTTTGGTTCACCCTGTAGATAGTCCTGCTCCTTGCCCAAGAAAACAAACGCCTCCTTAAATACGCCAGTTATTGATAAGTTCCAGAAACATGAATTAACTCATGTTGATTAAAATCACCATCTAACTAAAAATTTACCTTAGTAAATAGATCTTGGCTTATATCAGACTCCGAGTCTATAGTAACAACACTGCTTTCTGCTTGATTTACAACTTCATCATCATCGCTGCTTTCCTCGATCACTACTTCATCATGAAAAGATTTGGTTGAGTGACTAATTTCTTCGATAGACGGTTCTGGCTCCTCGTCACTGATTTCTATCACCTTGATTACTCTTGCTGGCTTTTTATTAGTAATATCTTCAATAGACCGGCGACGTTCTTTGCTTTGTAAGCTTGCCATAGACTCGTCTGATGACATAATTTCAACGCGACTAAAAACTTAACAGTTTTTTTTGTTTCAAATGAATACAGAGTCGTCAGCATGACATCCTTAATAAGAAAATTTGATATTTTGGCGAGCTTAAAAGATTTTTACTCGTGGTTTTTCGTATGTTGCTATGGACATCGAGATATTCTCTTGTAAAAATATTTTTAAGATTTTTGAATAAGTCTGTGTATCGAAGTTAAATATTCTGAGATGGTGAAGCCTCCTTTTCGGATGGTTTTGGACTTTTCGGGAAATATTTCCTTTTTGGCCGGTATTGAATGCAAATGGACCAAATTTTTCAACAAAATAGGTGTTATTTCCATACTTCAGTCGGTCATAAACTGTGTTTTCGATGCTATAATCAACAGATTTTGATAGAATTTTGAATCTGGATTTACAGGTGGATGTCTCGAATCAGGGAAAACATCAATAACTCATGCTCCGGGAATGCGTGGAATCAATTTTTCACTTATTTTTAACCATAAAAAGTCATTTTCGCAAAGATTGCTGAAAAATTTTTTTTCACAAAGTGACCACAAACCGGACCCCCCACTTAGGGGTAAAAAATCAGATTTCGTTTCACACAAACTTGTTCAAAAACCATGAAAATATTTTGACATAAAATGGAGTGATATTGAAGCAACTTAACACCATTTTTGAACATTTTTAGTTGTTCTTGAGATAACGAATTTTCTTATCTGCTAGATTGTGCTGGGGACACCCTGTGTATATACTTTGAAAATGGCCCTTTGAAGTTTTTCACAATGTCGCGTCTCAGTGATTTCTTCTTATAGCGATCGTCTCGATCACTGACGGGAGAATTCGAATATAAAATGCTACGGCTTCGATCCTTATTACGATCATATTCTTGTCGCATAGGCTTCACTTCTAAAACATACAATTTACAAAAAAATTATAGAAATGTGCTTAGCATAAAAAATCGTTGGCACATGCGCAGAGGCATATCTATGATTCAGCGACGGGGAGACGGACAATACTATTTTTTTCAAATTTTTCCCACTGGGTCGTTTTGGGAAAGGCAATATACTGTAATTCGATTTTCCAAAAGCGCAAAAATTTGAGGAAAAAAGTTGCCAAAAATAGCCCAAAAAGTCGACAATTTTGCAGAAAAATTGTAAATTTTAATAAAACTTAGTAAAAAAAAATGGATATTTTTGGTTAAAAATTGCAATTTTTGTTGAAAAAATGGCAAATTTTGGACATTTTTGGGCAAAAACATAAGGGGGTGATCATTAAGAAAATTTTTTACGGGGATCCCCCTTGAACATACGTGAATTTTCATCATCTTGAAATGACCGTGCATCAACAGACATAGCTTGCATAGAAATTGAAAGATCCGACACTTCAAACTAAAAACAATGATATAGCAGAAAAAATAATCAAATCATGATTACTTAGGCACCGTTTATAATTTGCCGCACCATGATTTTTGTTTACATTTTGGGCTTTTTGATGAAAAAATGACCTATTTTAGTGAAAAAATTTTGGTGAAAAATAATGGGGAACCATTAGGATTTTTTTCAAAAATATTGGGCACGATCATAAGAGAGGGAGCAAGAGGAAAATTTTCATTTTTTCAGGGGACTATAGCTCTCTTTTGGCTATGCCACTGAGTAAGCCGCATGCGGCAAACTATAAACATCAACTTGCGTTTGTAGCATGCGGCAAAAGATACACTAACAAGTAACACTATCAACTTGCCATCCTCCGATTTTGTTGAAAACAGGCTCAAACTTTTCATGAAATGCGCGCAATAGATTCCTCGCATAGAAAAACCCCAAAAATGTTCTTTTCGACGGTTTATTTTGTGTAAAAAACGAAAATTCAAAAGGTTAAAAATTTTTGTTACACCCAGTAGTGTTACTTGTAAGCTACATGCAGCTTGCATAAATTGTGCCTTATACATCTTTAATAGGATGAGCAGTAGTTCGCACAGTTACATTATGATCATCCACTTCGATCAACGATTGCGATTTTGAAATAGACGAAAGATCACTAAAATTTTTCGCTTGAAACTCTTGGTCGCTAGTTCCTTTATCGAATGAATCTTTTGCAAGTACTTCATTAGATAGTTCAAGTTGTGGTTCTTCCAAATCAGAGTTTGAACTCTAAAAATAGAGAATTTACAAGTGAACAAAATGCCTACATTAAATAATGCTTTCTTGATCGATTTAGATTTACTTGAAGAATCGCCTTGTTCCGCTCCATCCAAAATGAAAGATAAATTCTAAAATAACACTAGAAGTACATCATTGTGACATACGTATGAAAAATTTGAAATAGAAATGATTAAAGGGGAAGAAGTCATTGCGGGTTATCGACAAAAAATTTTTTTGGCGAAAAATGATCGAGTAACGTAAAATAAGCCTAATATTGGGTGAAAACTAGAAATATTAACCCGAAAAAATTTTTTTGACCCCTATCGGGGTACCTCATGCTAAAAAATCAAAATTGATTTCTTAACATGGGGTACCCCCAAAAATTTGTTATTTTTTAACGAAATCAATGGAAAAAAATTGGTTTTCGGATCCCAAACACGAAGTTGGTACTAAATTTTTGATCCGTTACGACGAAGTTAGAAAGGGTGATACCCGGGGATGCCAAAACATTTTTTCGAAATCAGCAAAATGCTAATTTTCTATTATATTTCTTATAAATTTGACAAATTCCGCATCTCAAAAATCAGTTTTGACACTGAAAAATCAGCATTTTGCCAGATTTGACATCTCAAAATCAGCACTTTTCTGAAAAATTAGTAGACTTGGCATCCCTGGATGACCCCTCCCATTGAACTAGAATGCTCTCCTCCCCTGTTTGTCCCCTTATGGAGCAAAATTGCCCCATTAAATATGGGTCTGATCCGTTTTAATAAATCATATCTATAAAAACCTACCTCAATCTCTGGAGTATCTTTTTGTACTGATCTTGGACCTATAGGTGTAGAGGTAAACACGTTTTTAAATCTACTTGTTAAAAAATCATCCGCCATTTTCAATTATTACAATCTAAAATATACAATAATTAGATGTCTTCAGCAACAATAGTGTAGATAAAAAAATTCGAAGAGACTCATCCTTCCTCAACATGTAAGATAACCAAGTGCTGCGAAATTTTTTTGTTAAAATCCTGATATTCAGGTAAGTCTCTTCGAAGCTGACAAAAAATTTTTTTGAAGAAATATGTAGAAAATGATCTGTGCATATTTCATTTAAATTAGTAAGATAAAAAAATTTTAATTCACAAATTCCCACCACAAACAGGCGCTCTAATAAACAATCGATTATAAGACTCATTTGCGAAATATCATAAATAAAAAACTCAAATTTGTCTGTCGGACGATAATAATAAAGATTTATTTGTCACACCATAAGCATGGTAATATAAGAAAAAACGGTGTAATTTAAAATGCAAGAGACATGAAATTTTTAAAATAACACAAAATATATCACAATTCCGGTCTTCCAACGATTTTGGTATTGGTTAACAGGTTGTAAACAGCATCGCCTTTTATAGCATTCTTGAATCGGATGGGGTCGGCTATCGTGGCAACATCAGCTGACAGGTTGATGTTCCAGATCTTCTTGGCGGTGAGGGAGCTGCTTGTGACTTCTAGTGTGGAGACTGGTATGATGAGCTCAATTCATGACCAGTTCTTGTACGCCTTCGGTTATGGTCTTTGCATGACGGCTTGATCGGGTATTTTCCGGTGGCCCAGGATGTCTTTGTGCATGGCCAGTGCACGTTTCTCCATTGCAACTTGGTTGACGGGCTCCCATTTTAGTTTCTCGAGCAGTGCCAGATACGAGGAGATGAAGTCGTTGGTACAGGGCTTGGCAGCGAACCTCTGGACTCTTTCAATGGTGTTCTAAAGGACTTAATCTTGAAGAACGACTTAGGAATGATACCACGCTTCAATGGCATACGTTAGCATGGGTTCAACAGTGGTCTTATAGATCTTCTCGAAGGTCTTCATAGGCGCTCACTTTCTGATGGTTCAACATAGTGCTCCAATGGCTTAACGGCATTGAGTCGGGATCTTGGTGACATGGTTCTTATAGCTTAGCTTCTGGTCAAGTTCGATGCCGAGGTAACGGAATTACTTGACTTGTTAAATTTTCTTGCCGTTGATCGAAAATTTTCAAAAAACTATGAAGAAAGGCAAGCACTTTCCCCTCCTCCTTATGAGATTAGCCTTTCCGTTTTATGACACCTCCAGAGGTGTCATAAAACGGAGATTTGACTGTATTTTGATAGAAAAAAGATTTTTTCATGCAGCACTTCGTGCGACCATCGTGGATCCTATTCTAAGCGCCTCCAGGCCTATAGGGAATCTAGTGGAGGGAATTTTGAAAACTTGTTAAAGGAAGACAAACAATCGCTTTGCATTCCCGACGAAAATTTTTTCGCAATTTGTTTCAAAATTGATGTTCCTAGGAGTAATTTTATGCGAAAAATCGATTCCGCGCATTCCCGAAGCATGAAAACCTATGCCTGACCCCTAAAACGCAAAGAAAATGGTTTTTTCCTATGCAATTATGTGATTTGAATGGCTCACATACACTTGAACTAATAAGAATTTGAACTCATGCGCTTTTTGAACTAATGGTTCAAAAAACACATGATTTTTTTGAACCATTAGTTCAAAAAGCGCGTTCAAATTCTTATTAGTTCAAGTGTATGTGAACCATTTGAATACGTTCATTTTGTAGGTTTACGTTTTGTTGTTTTTAGCTTTTTATCATGTCAGAAATAGAAGTATAAAGAGAATAAGCCAAGATTCGTCATTGTGGAATTGAAACCATGCTTGCTGCAATAGCCTACAACGAAAATAGAGGTGCAGAAATGTGTGGTGATAGAAGAGTTTCCGTAGTTTACCAAAGTTGTTCAAAATCAAGAGGAGAAAAAGTAACCAAAATGAAGAAAAGTCCGGCCAATGAAGATTGGATGAAAGATATCGTGGAAAAATCACTAGAAAGAAAACAACAAATTGGTATGGGATCCAGATCAAGACGAGATTGATGAAGATCTTGATATTGTTATAGGTCAGTTTGATGAACTTTTGAATTTTAGTGATAATGATGATTTTGTTGGATAAACATTGTTTTGATAGTTTTAGGGGTTAGGCATAGATTTTCATGCTTCGGGAATCGATTTTTCGCATTACCCCTAGGAATGTCAATTTTGAAACAAATTTGCGAAAAAATTTTCGTCCGGGATGCAGCAATCGCGATTGTTTGTCCTTCTTTAAATAAAATGTTGATATTTGGGCCCTGTTATTTAAAAAAATCTGTATTTGGGCACACATCAATGCGTTTGTGCCACTTTTTAGGTCAATATTTACGCGCGAGAACTTTGTGCTTACCATGTATATAATTTGTTATAAAAATTTATTGAGAAATAAAAATGGCATACCCGAATATGACACATACAGTGCTCTAATCAAACGGTAATATATATAAGAATACAACAGTTCAAGAAAACAATATATAAGAAATATCTAGAATTTTAGAATAGTTTGAATGTTATACTTTTCTCTATAGTTTCTAAATGGCACTAAATGAGGTTTTGAACAAATTTTCCAATTACATGAGGTTGAAATTAAGAGAGAGAGAGAGAGCAAGTTTTGTCAATTTGATATTTGTATAAAAATCTATATAGAATCTTTAACTTATCACAAAATAAGAATACAACAGTTCAAGAAAAAAAATTTTTCTTGAACAATTGTATATTCTTGATTGCCGGATTGTTCATTTTTTAGAAGAAGAATGCCATTGAGGAAACGAATAAACCGATAGTTTTTTTTCCAAAAAAATCTTTAGAAGAATCCAACTTCAACACGTAGTAATAGAGAGTGAAAAACACAAAGCAACAATTTTATAAAAGAAGGACAGAGATTTTGTTTAAAAAAACATTTTTGTATCAGTCTTCAAGGACCACTGAACGGGGACGAAAGGTCCGTTCAACAGTTCAGTAGTGCTTTAAAAGTTTAGTTGTACATCTGGTGAGTATAAAGTAGGGGTTATCCGATTCGACGGCGGAGAGCGTTGATCGGTCGCCACTTGTCGGTGTAAAAGTGGAGTCCATGCGCTTGGTAAAGAAGTTCCTGTAAATTGGTGTACTGGCGAAGTGTTCGCTTGGAATCTTGACGCGAGAGTTGTGAGTAAGATGTTATTGATTGGAGAAGAATCATTTCTATAAAGAACAAGTACGTGGGGACGAAAACATGGACGCAATGAAAATTCGTCCCTGAATCAATAAAAGTTGGGTGTATTGACGCGAAAATTCAAAAAAAATTTTTGGCAGTTTTCACGTAAGAAATGGGTGATCCATCGATCGTGTCAATACTCAACTTTATATTACTCAGGGACGAATTTTCACTGCGTTCATGTTTTCGTTGTAATACACAGACGAAACTTCAAACGCAATTTGCTCGAAGACTACAACGATTTAGAGGTTGTTGTAAAAACAAAAAATGCTTTATTTTTTATGAATTTTCTGAATCTATAACTTTTTCATAGTGTTTTGTCCGAGTCGGCTGGACCTTCATAGCTCTATATGAACATACCCAGCCAATGGTGCGATCACATATGAAGGTGTGTTTGAAAGCATTTCATAGTTGCTCGGTCCAGGCGTCTCGTCCATCGGTTGTCTTCCTTGGTCCATAGTGGCGGGCATATTTTTGGGTACTGACTCAATTGGAGAATTAAAGTTACTAGTGATTACTGAAATATGCGGTGAGCTAGTGGCCATTGATGATGAAGTTGAAGAAAGTGGCGTAGAAGGTACGGATAGAGGACGGCTAAAATTTGAGTTTTTTATTGTTAAATGAAATTTTGGAGCTATTGTGGATCAGGGGGTCACCCCAGGGTCAAAAATCGAAAAAAATTTTTAAAAAAATAACATTTAGGGGTAATTTTATGCGAAAAATCGATTGCGCGCATTCCCGAAGCGTGAAAACCTTTGTTTGACCCTTAAAAATTGAAAAATACGTATTTTTAAGAGTGAAACAAACGTTTTCACGCTTCGGGAATGCGCGCAATCGATTTTTCCCATAAAATTACCCCTAAATATGTCTTTTAAAAAAATTTTAGAAAATTTTTTTTCGATTTTTGACTCTGGGGTGACCCCCCTCCTGATTCACAATAGCTCTGAAATTTTTACTTGATATATTCATTTTCGGAAAGTGAGCGTCGCAGATTGTTATCGGCACAATTGTTATCTTTCGGATCGGAATCTAAAGCTATAAAGTATTCGACGAG
The DNA here is from genome assembly GCA_900406225.1 of Acrobeloides nanus. NCBI lineage: Eukaryota > Metazoa > Nematoda > Chromadorea > Rhabditida > Cephalobidae > Acrobeloides > Acrobeloides nanus. The sequence continues at coordinate 33,323 of OZJO01000324.1, forward strand.
GAACTTTTAGTGACAAATAGCAAATACCTTCCAAAATAAGCTCTTCCATCAACATATCAATGCGTGCAACACCACTGAGTTTTGTGACAAGGACATCTTCGGAGATGGTTTTTGCCAGTGACTAAATGAATGAAAATGAATTTTTAACCAAAATTCGATTTTCGGCAAAAATTCGATTTTTCGCAAAAAAAATTCAATTTTTCGACCAAATTTCGACTTTTTGACCAAAATTCGATTTTCTTAAAATTCAAAAGGGATAATTTTATGTGGGAGAATCGATTTGGCACATTCCTGAACCCTGAAAATGCTTCCCTGATTCAGGGAAAAACGGGATTTTGAAGCGAAACTGGTCACTTTTCTCATTTTTTTATATCTCGAAATCACTTTTCTAGGGTTAATTTTATGCAAGAAATCGATTGCACACGTTTTCGAAGCGTAACAACGATGCCCTTATACAGAAATGTCATTTTTTAACGCTTATGTGGATATTAAAAATTACTTGTAACGGCGAAAGAATGAAGAAAGTCAAATCCCCAATCCTGTTCGGATCTTGCGGGACTTTATTTTTGACATAATTTTCAAGTGCCGCAAAAATCTTCCTCCTCGTCTCGAGCACTTTCATTACACTTTCATTTGACAGGCCTTTTGCCACTAAAATTTTTATCAACACTTGTTCGCATTTCAACAATTACCTGGATTGAAAAGAACACATGCTTTCATAGCGACAAATTCTACATCGTCCATTTGCATGAAACTAAAAGTTTTTTTTCATGAATTTTTAAGCCAAAAAAAACAAACCGCATGGGAGCGACCATTTGATCCATAACCCGCTCGCAGTCTTTTTTGTAAAAATATCTAAAATTTTTTCAATTTTAAAGTTGGCTGCAACCCAAAGATCATACTCGCTATCGTCTTCGCTGTTTGGTCGAGAGATTATGTGGTTGTTGATAAGTTTCAACGAGTCTGGTGCATCTTTTGAACGATAAGCAACGCATAACACAATGTGCTGAGAGGCAAAATTTTTCAACAATATTGTCTAAAACATTTTTTATAAATAATAGATTTGATCATTTATAAGAAGCCGATAAAATTCAACAAAAAAAGTTGACATTTCCGATTTTTCATTGCGCGCATTCCCGAATCTTGAAAATGCTTCCTTGACCCTGATTCAGGGGAATAAGAGTGTGTATTGAAGCGAAAATCTAACATGTACTAATTTCGCTTCAATACACACTCTTATTTCCCTGAATCAGGGTCAGGGAAGCGTTTTCAAGTTTCGGGAATGCGCGCAATCGACTCCCCGCATGAAATTACCCCAGAAATATGGTTTTGAGGGAGAAATTTAAAAAATTTTCGATTTTCGCTTCAATACACACATCTACTTTCCTGAATCAGGGTCAAGGAAGCATTTTCATGCTTCGGGAATGCGCGCAATCGATTTTTCGCATGATTTTACCCCTAGTAGATCATTTTTGTGAAAATAAATTTTTTTCGAGATCCGGCTATAAAGTACACCCCCTTTAAAAGATCCGGAGCAAGTTCCCCTGGTTCCCGCCACTTAACGTTGACTAAACTCGGCAAAAAATTTTTTATTTTCTTTCGGAAATTACCCACTTAGGGGTAATTTTATGCGGGAAATCGATTGCACTCACTCCCGCAACCTGAAAACTGCAGAAAAATGTGAAATTTCGCCAAAAATGACCACGCAGGGATGCATGAGGGGATATTTGTTCATTGCATCCCTGCGTGGTCGTTTTTAGCAAATTTTCACCATTTTTCTGCAGTTTTCAGGTTGCGGGAGTGCGCGCAATCGATTTCCCGCATAAAATTACCCCTAAATGGGTAATTTCCGGAAGAAAATGAAAAATTTTTGTCGGGTTTAGTCAGCGCTAAATGGCAGGAACCAGGGGAACTTGCTCCAAAGATCCACCTCTAAACTAAATAGTTTCAACTATACGTAAACGTCAAGCTTGAAAGACGACCTGTCGGCCGCCTTTCAAGCTTGTCTATCATACTAAAAAGGCTACCTGATCTTCAGTTGATAATTCCGCAAATGGTCGAAGTGTTTTTGCCCATTCAATAACTGAAATTTAATATAAAAAAATCAAAATTTTAAATTTTTTGTAACTAACCTAATAACAATTGGCTGTGTAAGCTGTGGAATATATCATTTAGTGTTGCTTGACCATCAGGAAGGTCCGTTTTTGTTGTGTATTCCAACTTTCCAGTTTCCTTTATAACAGTTTCGCGTAGACTCTTTATCTTGTCCTCTGATTTTAAAAGTAAGTCGAGTAGAGCTTTCGGAGAATCCCATTGATCATCGACAACATCCACTGGAGATCCTTGGGGTGAGCTAAAACGAAAAGGGAGACTGAGGTGATTTAAAGAATTGTTTTTTTGAAAAAAATAGTCAAAATTACCTGCTCATAGAACCCGTATTCGTAAATGAATCACCATAATAAGAACTCATGGAAAGTTTATGTTCACTGTTTGGCAGAATAACTGACTGGGGTGCACTGGTTGAAGGTAAAGTTGTCCTTGGGTCTGACATAGCTCTTGGCCTTTTTCCAATCAAATCACGTTCGTTTTGTACAGCTAAAAAATTTTTGTATATTTTTCCTTCATCCCAGTTAGGCATGCCAGCTTACCATCCACTTTCATACCAAATTTTATACATCTGTTGTAACGGCAAGCTCGGCACACGGCGCGATTATCTAAAGTTTTTTTATACATAGTCGATTTTTTCCTTCAAACATTTTGAGATCGCAAAATTGAATTTTTCGAAAAAATCGATTTTTTGGTTATTGAAACGAAAATTCTGATTCATATTTTCGTTTTAATAACCCAAAACAATTTTCAAATTGGATAATTTTTGTGTCATTTTGTTCGTTTCATTTAGATATAAAAATTTCTACACTGTATAAAAATTGAAAAATCGATTTTTCCGCAAAAAAATTGTGTATTACAACGAAAACATGTACACAAATTCAAAATTTCAAATGTAATTTTCTCGAAAACTACAACGATTCAGAAGTTGTCGTAAAAACAAAAAATGCTCCATTTTTCATGAAAAAAATTCAATGAGCTATATAGCTTGTCCAAAACGGATCGAAACATTTTGAATTTTCTGTTGTCCGATGATTTCGTTTCAATACACAGATTTTTTAATCCCTGATTTTGCTTGATTATCAATACGATCTCAAAATGTTTGAAGAAAAAATCGATTATATCAGAGAATGGAAGTTGACGATAAAACCTTTACATACGTTTGTCAATTTTACAGATTCCATTGAATCGGCAAGCATATTTGTAAGAGCGGCGGATGGTACGTCGAAAGAATCCTGGAAAATTGAAATACATGAAAAAAATTTTATGAGTCTTTTTTTACCTTTACATCCATTACAGGCTACAGTGCCATAATGCCGACCGGTTGCTATGTCACCGCAAACAACGCATGAGAGCACACCGGTTCGCTCATCTATATGTTCATCTAGAAATTTGAAAAATTTTTATTCATTTCATGCAGTGGGGTTCAAAATGATTTTCAAAAAAATGTAAAAATTAGATATTTGGAAAATTCATGAAAAATGGAGCATTTTTTGTTTTTATGCCATATTCTGAATCGTTGTAGTTTTCGAGAAAATTGCGTTTGGAATTTTGAATTTGTATACATGTTTTCGTTGTAATACACAAACTTTTCGAATCAATTGTTGCATCGATTTATTAAATTTTCATAAATGAACATTGTAGCAATTTTTTATAGCTAAATGAGACGAACAAAATGACACTAAAATTATCCAATTTAAACATTGTTTTGGGTTATTAACACAAAACATGAATCAAGAATTTCGTTTCAATAACCCAAAACAATTTTCGAATTGGACAATTTTGGTGTCATTTTGTTTGTCTCGTTTAGCTATAAAAATTGCTAGAATGTTCAAAATTTAAAAAATCGATTTAAAAATTCAAAAAAGTTTGTGTATTACAACGAAAACATGTACACGAAAATTTCAAACGCAATTTTCTCGCAAACTACAACGATTCAGAACATACCGTGAAAACAAAAAATGCTCCATTTCTCATGAATTTTCCGAATATCTCATTTTTACATGGAGTTTTTTTCCGAGTGGACTGACTGGGGTCCTTTAAATAAAACTTACCCTCTTTATTTGTCGGCTCAAATATTTCTGTTTTTAACATTTAAATAAACTTTCTAGAAATATAACAACCTAAAATTCTTATTTTACACAATGACTAATACGTAATCACGTAATGAATATTTAGAATAACATAATCGCGTCATGAATATTTTTATTCATCATAAAGAAAAAAATTTCTATATATACATTGCTTCTCTTTGTTTGAAAACTTAGGTTTCCTTTTGTATGCATATTGAGCTGGTTTATCTTTACAGAGATGTCTTGAATAAAAAATTGACAAAATCTGGTTCAAATCAGCCATACCAAAAATTTTAATACACCGACCCCTTTCCTGAATCAGAGTAGCATTTTCAGGGTTTGGGGATGTGTGGAATCGATTCCCCGATAGAAAAACCCCCCAGCGGTGACATTTTCAATCACTTATCCCTCATGTACGAATATTTTCAAATAGGGTTTTTCTATGCAGGGAATCGATTCCACACATTCCTGATTCCTGAAAATGCTTCCCTGATTCAGGAAAAGGGTCAGTATATTGAAGCGAAAATCGAAAATATTCGTGCATGAGGGATAGCTAGTCGAAAATGTCACCCCTGGGGTTTTTCTATGCGGGGAATCGATTCCACACATATCTGAACCCTGAAAAGCTTCCTTGATTCTAATTTTTTCAATTTTCGCTTCAATACACTGACCCCTTCTCTGAATCAGGGAAGCATTTTCAGGGTTTGGGAATGCGTGGAATCGATTCGACGCATAGAAAAACATCCAGGGGTGACATTTTCGACCACCCATCCCTTATGTACGAATATTTTCGATTTTCAACTGATTCCACGCATTCCCGATTCCTGCAAATGCTTCACTGACCATGATTCTTTCTATTTTCGCTTCAATACACCGACCTCTTCCCTGAATCAGATTCACGTGCAAATACGAGTTCATAAAATCATTAACAAGAAAAGCTAAACAAATGCGTCAACCATTTGAAAGAAAATTGTGAGAAAAGAGACACGTTTTGCGACGTTTACGTTAGCTACATTTAAATAAGGTATAAAATTTTAATGAAACGTAGAATTTTTTCCCACAAACAGATTGACATTTGTTGAGTGCGAAAGACGGTTAGAGAGGAAAAAGAAGCACGTGATTCTTCGATTGGTTTTTCCCCAGTCGCTAGTCGATTGTTGAACAACAAATTTTTTATCGATTGTTATGATAAAAAGCTACGAAGACTAAAGAACCAACCCCATTTTTTTCTGCTTGACTTGATAAAAGAGAGCTTTCATACAATAAAAATCGCTTCCCATGTAGGAATTTTTTGATAAACTTTTTGATTTTCCCATTGGCAAACACTCAACTTATCATTAATAATACAAGAAGGTAGAAAAGTAAAATTTTTATCGGCGTTGACACGTGTCTCTCTAATAGAAGTTGAAAAAAACGACTGAGACTGGCAAATGTGAAGTTGAAAAAAAAGATACTTTTTGACTGACCTTGAATGATGGGGGCCGGTGTAAAGGCGAACATCGAAAATATTCGTACATGAGATCGAAAATGTCACCCTTGGGGTTTTTCTATGCGGGGATTCGACCCCTTCCCTGAATCAGGGTAGCATTTTCAGGGATCAGAAATAAGCGGAATCAATTTCACGCATTCCCGAATCCTGAAAAAGCTTCCCTGATTCAGGGAAGGGGTCAGTGTATTGAAGCGAAAATATTCGTGCATGAGGGATAGCTAGTCGAAAATGTCACTCCTGAAGGTTTTTCTATGCAGGGGAATCGTCTCTTCCCTGAATCAGGGTAGCATTTTCAGGGATCAGGAATATGCGGAATCGATTCCACGCATTCCCAATCCCTGAGAATGCTCTCTGAACCTGATTTTTTTTCGATTTTCGCTTCAATACGCCGACCTCTTCCTAGCATTTTCAGGGTTAGGGAATGCGTTTTTTGATAAATTTTCTCATTTGAAAACACTCAAATCATTAATAGAAATACAAGAAGGTAGGAAAGTAAAATCTCTATCAGTGTTGACACGCTGCTCTAATAGAACTGAGGCTGGCATATGTGAAGTTGAAAAAAAGACACTTTTTGACTGACCTTGAATGATGGGGCCCAGTGTAAAACGCACATTTCTTTCGTCAACAACTTGACTTTCTCTTACTGAGGCATGTGTATGAAGGCTAGCACGAGAGTAGCGAAAAAAGATGAAGAAGAAGTATTAGTTTTTCAAACAATTGTTTCTTTTTCAAATAGACAAATTTTGTATTCAAAATCTTTTATTCATAACATAATACAAGGTGTCTTTCATTCGCCACATAATACAAATTTTTTTCTCTTTTTTTCTCAAAAATGACTCATTAAGGATATTTTTTTATGCGAGAAATCGATTGCGCGCATCGAAAAACCTTGGAAACGCCTCCCAGGCCATGAAATATACGATTTTCGTATTTTCACATAGGAATTTCTACCGAAAATAACTGAAAAAAGACGAAAATCGTATATTTCAAGGGGTTAACAAAAAAGAAAACCCCTTGGGAGGCGTTTTTAAGGGAGTTTTCTTTTTTTTGTTTTACCGATAAGGGGCCATCCTAACGTATACAAAAAATTGGAAATTAGGGCCGCCACTAATTCGTTCGGAAATTTTTGACTTCACTAATAACATCACTAATTCCGTTCGGACACATCACTAATAGGCGTTCGGATGCGTTCAGAAACGTTCAGACGCGTTCGAAAACGTTCAGACGCGTTCGGAAATGTTCGGACGAGCGCCCGAACGCATCTGAACGTTTCAAAATGCGTCCGAACGCCTATTAGTGATGTTTCCAAACGCAATTAGTGAAGTTATTAGTGAACTAAAGTCCGTTCGGGAGCCGTCCGAACGTATTAGTGGCGGCCCTTTCGATTTTTGAGCAAAAAATTCAATTTTTGAACAAAAACTCGATTTTTTAAAGTCAATTTCTCATTTAAAAATATCCCTAATGAATAATTTTGAGAAAAAAATTTTCGCCTAAAATGACCAAATGGCGAATTTTTTTTTGGGACACCCTGTAATCTCTTTCTCAGAATAATCTTATATGAAAAACCGCGTGATGGCTTAAAATATGAGATGGATGAACGTTTAAAAAATGTTTATTAATGAAGAATAATTATAGCGTATTGAGAAAAATGGAGAACCGGCCGGCGCGCATTTCTTTCCCATGAAAGAAATGTGCCACAACATATCTCTATATGAAAAAAATGTGTATATAAGTTTTGCAAAAGCGGTTGTGTTGGGAAATGATGCGGAAAACAAGATCACTGATAAGAAATAAAACGCTTGTGTACGTAGTGTTCATGTGTGGGTATGGAGAAAGGGCGACAACGATGGGCGAAATGAAAGATGGAGTGTAAATAGACCAAAGCAGTTTAAATGATACTGCTGCTGCTGCAACTGCTGGTTAGGGGAGTCTTTCTCTCTTTCTTTGGGATGGATTGCTGCCGCTTCTTGCTTGTTGATCAACGTTGTGGGGTTCTCTGGTCGAAGCGCAGAGAACCGCGTGCATGCAATGTTGTTATTTGTACACGGGAAATACACGTGTGCATTTTTTCATGGTATGTGGACAAATGCATGTAACTTAATCTATCCCCTCACTTTTTTTAATTGAAAATTGGCACTCATTTACTTTAGGACTCACCTATACAAATTTTTTTATACTTTTTTCAACAAATTTGATCTTTCAAATCGTTTACTTATTTCTTTTTCAAAAAAAATTTTACAATTCTGTTGGCGCGAAAAACATAAGGAGGACTGAAATGATAAGAAACTTTTGAAAAATTTTTAAAAAATTCGAAAAAAATTGCCTTGGTTATTGTCGTGCCCGAAGAAACAAGTATGATTTGAAGTGAACTGTGTATCGACACGAAATGTCTGAATAAATACAAAACTGTATTTCATTTCGCTATTATTCCAATTTGAAGTAAACTGCGTATTGACACGAAATGCCTGAATAAATACATTAGGAAAACTGTACAGTCAAACCTGTATATAACGACCCTTCTATATAACAACCCCTCGAAATTTCTATATAACGATCCCCTGATTTTAAAAGTGCAGGAAACCCGAAAAAATTGTATTTTTTGAAATAAACCCATTTTTTCGGGTTTCCTGCACTTTTCATGAAACGAGAATGGGCGCATTCGATTCCTCGTGAAAAATTGCACCTAGGGTTTAGTAAAGTTTATTTGGGGCGCTAAAAAGCTAAGGAAACCCGAGAAAATTTGATTTTGCCTTTTCCGATTTCTCATTGAAAACATGTGGGACCTTTTTCAAAGGCTAATTTTTCAAGGAAAAAATGTTTTTGATGCAGTTTTTCTCATTACTGGATTTTTAATAGCATAGAGTTTGATTCTAAATCGTTTTTGGAGCGACTATACTATGATTTTTTTTATCCAAAACGAGATTATGGCATGGTAAAAAAGATTATGGCGGGATTAATCTGGAATAATCTGCCAGAATCCCATCTCAATGTATCACAGTTATTCAAGGAACACATTTGCTATAAAAAATATGTTTTATTTCGAAAAATTGTTAAATTTTTGAGAATTCAATCGTAATCACCTATTTTAGTGCAAGGTTGAGAGCTAGCATTTCGCCCGAAAAAATGTAATCGAAGACGCGAAAAGGACTATGACCGCTGATAACGGACAGTTGATTAGGCTATATAACAATCATGAGTTGGAAAAGAAACATGGGATTAAAAGAACTTCAGTCATCGATATATTCAAATCGAAGGAAAAAATTCGGAAAGCTGTGAAGGATGGATATGGTCCAAATCGAAAGCGCTTAATGATTAAAGAAGGTCGTAAAATCGCCAGATCTTGGTGAACGTCTTTTGAATTGGTTTGGACAAGTACGAAATCGGAAAACACTGGTCAAATGCTCGTCAAATTGCGTCCTACGTTTCTAGAAAAGCAGCAAAAAATCGAAACTTAAGCCAAGAAAGGACAAAAAGAAGTTTAGAAAACACCGATGTTATGGAAGAAATAATGAATGAAGATGGAGATCCAACTTTAGAATATAAATATGATTCCATCGGTCTAGAAACTATCTGATTTACGAGGAAATAATGCATGAAATGACCAGAGAAGATGGGGCTACTTTGTTAAGCAAATCGATAGTCGATTGGTTTAACTCTTTCCATGGTGCTTGTGAAGATTACCTTGTTAGAAACCCGATAAAGGTTGGAGGTGAAGGAAAGATTGTAGAAATTGAT
>OZJO01000325.1:0-42794 GCA_900406225.1 Acrobeloides nanus
ATTCGTGTTTTTCGCTCGGAGAATACACTATCTACGTTGAAATTGGAATTTTCGAAGCGCTAAAAATGCTTAAAATTTCATGAACTGTTAGTAGAAAAATTGAGCCAAGTTTTATAGATTGCTACATATGTTTTAAATTGTGCAAATTAGCCCCAATTTTCCCATTTCTTTTCATATCTTTCCTATGCATTTTGAGCCTACTCTAATCAAATTATTTTTTCGCGGCTTTCATTGTTTTTTTGTTTATATGTAAGAAATCTATGCTCCCACTAAAATGCCCATCCGATGCACCCCGTTTTTGTGGATTGAAGTAATTGAAGGAGCTCGTGGATGCCTATGGATTCTTTCTCTTAAAATGACGTCCATTGTGGATTCCGTCCCGTGGGGCTAATGAGCACTTTTGTTGTGAATCCTTTCCAAATCTGATTGCTCAAAGAGCCTCGGGAAGAAGACTATGGGACGTTTTTGGATGCCATGTTTGTGTGTGGTATCGATTTCAAACATAGAAAGATGAAAAGAAAATTTTGCAAATGAGAAAAATTTTGTAAAGTAGTCCAATAAATTTTCTTCAATTTTTTGAAATTATAAACTATTGTACAAAAAAGATATAAAAAGAGCAAATCATAAAAGAAAAAATTTTTTGAGGCTTCTTTTGATTCTTATAAATACGACATTCCACATAACGAATTTCTTATAAGTAAACTGGAAACCGAGCCATATGGGCCGATAACTAATGGTCCGTGCATAGAAAAACCCCTATAGGGGTCATTTTTAGAAAAATAAAAACTTTTTTCCGGATTTTGAACCCTGTCATTTTGTGTCGCTAATCCGAACTAGTATCTTAGGCTGTTCTACCAATCGTTTCAATAAACACGACTTTATTGAAATTCAGACAACGCTAACCGTCGGAAATGCGTTACAATCGTCGGAAATTTTCAACGGTTAGCGTTGGATTGCGTTGATTTCCTACGGTTAGCATTGTTTAGCTCGGACCCTGAAATTCAATCGTCGGAAATATTTCCGACCATAGATGAGCAAGGAAGGAGTGGTATTCCCCCTCCCGACCGACTCACTGAAAATGGAAAAATTAAGGAGGGATCGCCTCAAATTTGACTTGGATTCTTAAATAAGGATGCCTTCAAACTCCGTTCAAACCGAGTAAAAATTTACGACATTTTTCTATAGAAGTATTTTTATAAGAATTTAGTTTAGTGAAAGGGTCCCCCAGGAGGATCACCTCAAATAGGACCCGCACCCCCTCCTTGCCCACCTATGTTTCTGATAATTAGCGTTGGATAGCGCGGGCCCTAATTTATCACAAACTTTTACCAATATCTTGCTTTAAATTTAATTATTTTTAATCTCTTATCAAAATCGTGTTTTTCCTATCTTTATAATTTAAAACATAAATTTTTTCAATTTTCTAAAGCAACAGCCTATACACATAATCCTAGCCCGTTCTCGCTCATTCATTATCAACATAACCCCAAAAAGCCGGCATCATCAAGAAAGTGCTTCTAGAAACAATTTGCCAAGGCATTAATCCTTGGAGGTTAACTAGTCTTAGAAATTCCTTAAAAAGTGGACCGGAAAATAGATATTCATCAAGCCTCAGCTTTCGGGCTTTTGTTTAATTAACTTTTAGCTTCGAAAGATTTTTCGAATGTCAAAGAAAAAAGTTTAAAAAATATAATTTGATTTAAATTGTTCGGCAAAATTACTCATTGTTTTTCTTGTTGGCTTGTTCTTTAATCAAATTAAAGAGCTGTTGTCTAGCTGTGCTAATATAATTATTTTTGAAGCAGATGCGCATATATTTTTCAGATTTCAAGATTTTTGTTGTAAACATTGTACTTTCTTTTTTAATTTAGAGATTTTTGAATGTTACCGTGGCGAGATTCGTGGCGAAAGTTATAGTGCCTAAAATTTGAATTATAGCTTGTTTCACCGAAAGAGAAAAAGTTCGGGGAGCATAGCATAATGGCTAGGACACTGGACCTTTCATGTTATAGGTGGGGGTTCGATCCCGAAATTCTTATTTTAGAGAACCATCAAATGTGATAAACGCAGACCCCCCTTAAAATTACGTGAAAAGATTTTTGCCTTTCATTAGTTTTTGAAAAACAATTTTCACGTTGTAGGTCGCAGATTCAATCCCCTCCGGAGTCTAATTGTTTTGTAGCATTTGATAAGTGTTATATGTTGACTATTTCGACCTTTAGGGAAATTTGTTTCAAAAATAACGTCAAATTCGTGTTCTCCGCATAGAAAACCCCCAGCACTACAAATCATTCAAATATAACGCTTATCAAAAACGCTGAAAAGGTGTTTTCTCGTCCAGAATTGTCGAGAAAACATGTTTTTCAAATGCCAAGACTTTTGCTCCCTTGGCGAGGACTTTTGCCCCCTTGTATGTGGTACCAACTCGAAATTTTTTTCTAAATATTGCATATTTTGAATGTATTAGTCATAGATATTACGAATCCATAAAAATTTTGGTCTGAATCACTTTCTTCACCGAGATATATCGTTATGAGGTTGGGTACTTTGACCATGTGGTTAATATTGGCATCCGGATGTAAAAACCTCGTATATCGGCCAATTTAAAAGATTTTCCAAAAATCGCCAATTGGCGGTATCGGGATTTATTTTTCGTGATACCGATTTTTCGGAACTGGAGATTTAACCCCAGAACAGAAAAATTCTTTCTAATTTTTAACTTTCATACAGCACTAATTAACTTTTTCTCGCTTTTACGTAAATATGCTTTTTTATAATTTTCTTGCATTTATTAAATCGTGAATAATTTTATAATACAAATTTAAGTGTTAAAAATGGGAAAATTGCCGCGGGGTTCAACAGTTCAGTCTTCGTTCCACGATAAAAGTCTAGTTTTGGTGTGGCTTGACGCCTTGGAAAAAGATTTTGATAAAGCCTTTGTGGATTTGGATCAGCTTGTTGGTGAAGTTGATTCTGATCAAGTTTGTAATTTGCAACAAAAAGATTCAAAATACTTTTGTACCAAAAATTGAATTGTCGCTTCAAATTTTTTAATTAAAATTTTGTCACAAAACATTTTCAATCCAAAATTTTCACAATTTTTTCAAACTTTAATTTTTGCTTTTTAGGCGGATCTTATATACGAATGTCGTCAGAAAATGACCGCAATTTCTGGCTGCTTTGCTCAACTCGTCCATAAGACTCAGACGTTGTATCAGCGCAACAATAAACTTGATGTGAGTTGTTGTGCTATTTGTGAGTTCAAAAATTTCCATTGCAATAGTCTCCTGGCTGGATGTTCAAATTTTGATTATTACCCAAAATTTGAAATCAAAAATTGGTGCTTGACTGAGTTTTGAGCTTAAAAATTTGTTATGGCATAAATTTCATGCTCAAAGATTAAATCATGCTGAAATTTAAGCTCAAAAACCGATTTTCATCTCATTTTTGTGCTAAAATTTTTTATTAATAATTTTATTTTTTAGGAAGAAGTCCGAGAGCTCCGCGATGAATTGAGTACTTCCTTGGCCACACAAGCAGAAATGGAATTGGAATCCAAAAATATGATGCTCCAAGTACACAGTCTCCAGTGTCAGTTGTACGCAAAAACAGCACCACACGAATCGGATATGATCAAAAAGAAGCTGGAGTACGAGCTAGCCAGTTTTCGCGCCGAAATTCTACCTCCGGCCAAAGCCCAAGCCGAATTGGGGATCCTCCGAAAAGAGAATGAAAAATTGAGAAGTGCTGCGAATGCGCTACAGAATGAAGTCTATGGGGCACGGTTGGCGGCTAAATATTTGGACAAGGAGTTGGCTGGGAGAATTCAACAGATACAACTTTTGGGTCGGGATATGCGTGGTGCCGAACATGACCGATTATGGAATCAGCTCGAGGCGGAGATTCATTTGCACCGCCACAAAACAGTTATTAAAGCATGCAGGTGTGTGGAAATAGAGTTGGAAAACCGAACCGAAATTAAAAAACCAAAAAAACACGGAAAACCGTTGATGTTCCATAAAAATGATCAAATTTTCTCTTAAAATTTCCAGAATTTTTTAATCAAAAAATGCCTCTTTCTGAACATTTTCAGCTTAAAAACAGGGACTAGGAAAACTGTCAACTAAGTTTATAAGCTGCCAATGAAAAAAGCGAACTAATGCCAACGAGTTAATTCATAATTCACATAATCGAACAACGTAAAACTAATTTGAAACTAAAAAGTAACGAATTTTTAGAGGCCGTGAATTTTTGAAGCACTTACCTGGTCCTACCGAAAATGGTTATTCAAAAAAACACAAAGGTGTTGGAAAACCAAGAAAAGTTAAACTTGAAAAAGAGACACAAGAAGGTCTTGGCATTTCGATTACGGTATGTGATTTACGACCATTTGCTATTTAAGATTTTTGTTAGCTGAAAATTTGGTAATATTATGGTTTAGAGGGCTCACTTAAAAATTTTCAAAATGACAGTCCTATTCTTTTGCGTAGAATTCTAAAAATCGATTTGGGATCTCATTCTTAGTTCAAAAATCTACCTATGGTTCCTAAGAAAATATTTTCCTCAAATTTTAGGGTGGCAAAGAACACGGCGTACCAATCCTAATTTCTGAAATCCACCCTGGCCAACCTGCGGATCGTTGTGGATATTTATACGTGGGTGACGCTATTTTATCAGTGAATGGTATCAACTTAAGAAACTGCCGCCATCAAGAAGCGGTACAGATTTTGTCCAAGGAAGTGAGATTTTCTGCCCTCTTATCCTAGTTACAGTAAAAAATTTAGATGGTAGAAAACGAACAGTTGACATTTGAAGTGGTCTATGTGTCACCTGATGCGGATAGCGATGATGATGCAGAAGTGCTAATCGAGAAAGAAGATGGAAATATGTAAATGTTATATTATTTTTATGTGCATTTTTGTTTTATGTGGATATGTGTGTTAGATTTTTGTTTTGTGTATAAAGTTATCAGTGTGTCCCAAAAAGTGATCATTTTCTGATTTTTATGTTTGTTGGAAAATTACTTTCTCGGAAAAAATGCTATCTTTTGACCTATTTTTTCAAATGTAGAGATTTTGATTCTCCACATTAAAATTAAGAATTAGCCAAAAAGCAACATTTTATCCGAGAAAATTCAATTGTTTCATTCAATCACGAAAATCACAATGTCTGTTTTGAGCGCCCTGTATGTTTCTTGTTTAATGCTTGTGCATGCTTGTTTTTGTCATAATATAGTTTATGGGTAGTAATTAGGAAACATTTGGAGCTACTTCGGCTCTTATATCCATTAAACGTGGTCTAAAATCTAAAAAATTTATTTCTCAAAAATGACCCCATAGGGAGTAATTTTATGCGGAGAATCGTTTTTGCGCATTCCCAAACCCTGAAAATGCTTCCCTGACCCTGTACAGAGAAAAACTTGGGTTTTTAAAAATGCGAAAATGACCATTATTGCTTCCAAAACACACATTTTCCCTGAATCAGGGTCAGAGAAGCATTTTTAAGATTCGGGAATGCGCGAAATCGATTCCCCGCATAAAATTATCCCTATGACGTCATTTTTGAGAAAATGTTGAGAAATAAATTTTTCGATTTTAGACCACGTTCAATGGGTGTAAGAGCCGAAATAGTCAAATTTAAATTTGTAATGCTTGCTCAATCGTTCCAATAAACAATTATTTTTTAGTTCCCGATTCAATCGGAAAAATTTTATAACAGAAAAAATCTTTGACGAAAAAACTATATCTTATTTTTTGTTCTAGTGTCTTACTTTTTGCTAATTTAATATTTTTCAAAAATTTCAAATCTACGGTACTATATAAACTCAATTTTTATTTTCAGTTTCAATCTCTATGAGCAGTTTGATCATGACTCGGGTGCTGCGAGTAGCCGATCCTCGTCTGCTTCAACAAGTGCTCCGTTTGAGAAAGACAAATCTTCGAGTTCTTCTGTTCAAGAAAATCAAATGTCACATGAAGATAGTTTAACTCCAACAGAAAAACAGCCTCAATGTCAGCAACAAAAAATCTCTGATTCAGAAAAGAATTCCAGTAATACAATTCCAAATTAGGCTAATATTAAAACATTTTTTATCTAATTTCCTGTATATTTCTGTTAATAAGTGCCATATTGTTTTTACAACAGACTAATTTATGGATTTTATTTGACTTATACCTAAATGCGCCAGTAATAAAATTTTAACCCATTTCGAAATGTGACAATTTTGAAAAGTTTAGCATATATTAAATTTTTGAAGCCGTGCAAAAAAGTTGACGTGTATTTCACTTTTTAAATATACAAGTTTTTAAAATAAAAATTTAAAATATTTATATATATTAATCCAATGGCGTAGCCAGAGAGCGGTATTGTAGTTGAGTCATAAAAAATCGCATTTTTGAAAAAAATTTGAAAAAACGTCAAAAATTTTTCCAGGTATTGTACAAGGTGGTGCATAAAAACCGGACACCTTAAAAAAATATTTTTAACGTTTTTTTTCGACGTTCTTCAATCGAAACTTTAAACTTTTCATTTTTTCGACTTATTTCTCATCTTTTTTGCTATTTTTGAACTTTTCGGTGAAATATATGGGATTTTAAGCAATAAAAATGAAAGAATTCCGCCCTGCTATCATTCAAATGCATGAAAATGGATATTCTGCCAGGGAAATTGCAAAGATTCTCAGTGTTCCTAGTCTACCGTTCATGATGATATTAAGCGCTTTGAAGAAACGGACCTAAATGCAGATCGTGCAGGACGAGGTAAGACATAAAGGGCTGAAGAAAACATCAGAAAAGTTGCAAGATTGATCCAAAAAGATCCTTCAAGCAAAGTCAATTCTTCACGAAAACTTGCCAACAAAATCGGAATTTCTCGTCGATCTGCTCAGCGAATTATTCGAAAAGATCTCGTTTTAAAAATTTCTGGGCCAATTTTCAGATTTCATTTCTCGAGATGAATGGCTAGCAAATTCGCCTGATTGAATCCGCTTGACTATTCTGTATGAAGCATTTTAGAAGCCAAAGCTAAGCCTCATAAAGATATCAAATCTTTAAAGCGTGCCCTGATGATCAGGGCCCCTGATCCAGTCGTGGGATGAAATTACGCCAGAAATCTTAGCAAAGATCGTAGATAACTTTTCAAAAAGATTGGAATAGTGTATTAAAGCTAAAGGAAGTCATTTTGAATGATTGTTGTTTTTTTTGTAAATAAGCTATATTTAAACATTTTAAAGTGTTGTTTGGCACTATAACCTTCGCTACGAATCTCGCCACGATAACTTTCGCCATGTAACTTTCGCCACGTTAACTTTCGTATCAATAAACATATTAACTCGGCTAATTGAGTTGTCTGATTTGCAATAAATATTGACACGAATGTGGCGAAAGTTATAGTTCCTGTTTTTTGTGCGTCACCCTGTAATTTATTTTTCTTAAATATTTTTTATTAAGTCTAACCTTCAGATCTCATTGACGCAATTAAAGCTTAAAATTAATCCCTTAAATTTTTGCACTTACAACCTAGTCAATATTCTGGAAGCATTTTGTTTCGCTTTTTTATTTACCATGTTGATGGAGTTTATAAGCAGAACTTTTCCAAATATAGAATTTATTAAGATTTAGTGGTCAAAATTGTGTAGATTAGCTTTAATTTTACTACAGGGTGTATAAAAAAACCGGAATTTGGGAATTTTTTCATGTTTTTTCGACCGGAAAATTTTTTTTCAAAAATGACCCTAATAGGGCTAATTTTATGAAAGGAATCGATTGCGCACATTTACGAAGCTCCCCTGATCCTGATTCAGTGAATCGGGATCATGTATATTGAAGGGATGGCCAATGTGCTTTGGACCACTTGGACATCCGTTGACGGCGTAACCGGTAATCGATAGTAACCAAAGACCGGTAACAGTAACCAAAAGCATAGTGCCTTCAAATTTTTTTCAAAAATCGCATGAAAATACCCCTTATAGGTGATTAAAAAAATTTTTGGAAGATTTTTCACCAAAAAACGCAGAAGTACGGTTTTTTGGCTCACCCTGTAGTAAACTTAAAGTGTGACCGCTAATCTATACTAGTGCCATTAGATTGAGTGGTCTAGAATAAGTTTAAGACGCTTAGCATATTTTCTTAAAGCTTTGGCAAGGAAGTTAATAAAGTTTTACAGAAAAGATTTTTTATTGTTTCTTGCTTTTATTTTTTTGGTGAAAAAAGACATTTTTGTGAAAAATTATATTGGGGCACCATTAGTTCGTTGATTTTTTTTTGAAAAAATTGGGCAAATCATAAGAGGACCATTATGAATTTTTGACTTTGAAAATGTTGGCTTCATGTCGTTGCAACTTCGATTAGTTTATTTTTAGAAAGGTATTAACTACATAAATCAAATACAACAAACCACTCAAACTTATTGCTTCTTTTACGTACTTTTAATTAAGATCATTTTTTAGTGTGAGATTCATGGATATCTCTAATCGGATTCTCTTGATAGACTTAAACCGTGTTGAATGAAGAATATTTTTCAATTTGAACGTTTTGCTGCTAGAAAAGTTTCAATTTGAACGTTTTTTGTCTACGTAATTTTTTAAAATGAGGTAAAATTTTAGTACTTAAAATCCTGGTATAGGTATCGAAAAAAGTTTTAAAAAATGTAGTTAATGGAACCCAAATTTTGAATCTGATTTACTAAGAATCGCCCTGCAAATATGCGCTAATATAGTTCGTTTCAGCCCCAACTATACAAAAGCAACGTTTTCCTTACATAAAACACATATGCAAAATTTTTTATCGAATTCGGACACAAGGAAGCGGATGGGTGTAGAACTTACGATCCATTCGGCTCAACGTTGCTTAACATGCCAGATCGGACTGGACGCCGACTTCGGATTTTGAATTTTGGGTCCAGCTTTTGTTATAGTTGAAGCTGAAACGAACTATATAGTCTCTATAGTCGTCATTTAGATTTTCTGCATTCAATATACTGGACATTTAATTTCCCAAAAATATCTTAATTTATAGTTTGAAAATTTCAGAACCTTAATATTCTTGTTTATACTAATGCTGTTTGTGATGATGGAAATATTAACTAGGCCAAAAAACGAGAGCTTGAAAATGAGAAAGCAAGCCTATGGGATCAATGAACCAGATGATTATATAGATCCAGAAAATATGCTCGAATTTAAAGATGATCGACCTTTCTATAGAAAAATATTTGCAGTAATATTGTTTGGTTATATTGTTGTTGTCATGTATGTTATATAAAGTTGAGTATGTTAAATTTTATTCAATTTATCCAACTACTATAAACGTGTAACGTCTGTCCCTAATGTGTACAGACGATCTCAAGTGAATGTAAGATGATCTCTGGCTTATAGTTGTTTCACGAGAAGAGCGCAAAAAAGTTGGCGCTTATATTGCCGTGGATAAGGAAGCCAATCATTCGACTACGTGAAGAAAATGGGGAACCTCCTTCCTTTCCTGGGTCAAAATCAAAAAATTTCTTCAAATTCGAGTTCTCCATGTCGAGAAACTCGAAATACAAAAAATCAGCCATTTGAAGAACTTTTTGAAAATTTGATTTTTTCCCTTGATCCCCCCTTCCGCATACACAAGAGGTAAAAATTGAAAATAATTTTTTCAAAAAAAGTATAAATAGTCGTATTTTTTTGCAATTTTCCACTGACCTTTGGATACGTTCTGTCGTGATATCATCAAATTTTTATTTTTTTAACATTAAAATAAATTCAAACAAGACATTCAACAGAAAAAAATTCATTGAGCATCTTAAAAACGCCAAAAAAAAATTTTTAATCCTAATAAAAAATGGCGTTTTCTATCACATTTCTCTATAACAATATGAATTCTACTCGAATTCTAGATACCGTAATGGTTTGTAAACTTTTCGGAATTATGCTTTTAGAAGTAAACAGTGATGTAATTACGGGGAAGCATAGGGAAGCTCCAAAAAAAATTTAAATCAGCTTTTTTGTATCCAAGGGTTTTTCGACATGGGGAACACGAATATGAAAGAATTTTGATTTGGGCCACAGTGGAGAAAACAGTCTGTTTGTGAAAACTACTTCCGAAAAGTTTAGAGACCTAAGTATAGTCCGTTTCAATCAATCTTTTCGACTCCAGTAAAAGCGATCCCGTCTGATCTGGCAAGTTAAGCAACGTTGGGCCCGAGGTTCAATTCCCGGAGGGTAAAATGTCGAAAAATTTTATCAGGCCCTCTAAATTCGACATCATAGAACGCTTTCCTATTTTTGCTTCCTTTAAACATTTTTTATAGGCCTGGAAATTGACTTTAAAAATCATGTATTAAATGAAATCTTGAATTATGATAATTCTACCATAATTTGTTTCATTAAATTTTTATGAAAATTTTAAAGTTTTGACCTATAAAAATTTTTAAAAGAAGCAAAAATGAGAAAACGTTCTATGATGTCGAATTTAGGCCTGATAAAAATTTTTTGATTTCTCAACATTTTACCCTTCGGGATCGAACCTGCGGGCCCAACATTGCTTAACTTGCTAGATCAGACGGTATCGCTCCTTAATGGGGTCAGGAAATTTCTATTAAAAGGTTCGGTGAAACAGATTATAATAAGGGAAAGAATGAATATGAATAGATATGATAAACCTGAATTGATAGTCCGATTTTTAGAGGTGTTTATTAGAAAAATATCTCTAAAATTGTTTAGATATATGAAAATTTTGATCCAAGATTTTGAATCATCTTCTAAAAATACAATTTCCACCTCTCAAAAATAATAGATAACAACAGCGTCATAACTAGAGATCAGCGTACTCGGTAAAAAATTGGATCAAAAGTTTTTATAAAATTTTGATCAAAATCAAAATTTTACTAAATTCCTTCACTTTTATAAGTCATTATGGGGAACACAAATTTTTTAAACTGAAATTGGTTAAAAATAATATTGTGACACTGGCAGGGTGCGTTCAAGCATGTCAAAAAATGTAACTTTGCCTGATTTTCAATAAATCGTGTTTATTGAAACTATTGGTCATGAAGCATAAAATTTTATTGATCGAGAAGCAAAAAAACCAATAAAATTTTATGCGTCATGACCAATCGTTTCAATAAACACAATTTTATTGAAATCAGGCAAAGTTACATTTTTTGACATGCTTGAATGCCGCAGCAATAAAAAAAATCAGAATAAAAAGATCATTTTCACTTGTGGCTAAATGATAAAAATTAAAGGCAAAAAACTCGTCGAAAAAGACACAAAAAAACCATCAAAAATATAACGAGTCAAAAACTAATATTGGCACTTAATACAATTATTATGATAGTTAAGAAAATATTGTTTCGCGTTCTTTAATTGGGAAATGAAGACCGGTAACATTAGTGAGATCATAGAGTTCATGAGATACTTTGCTTGAGAGATCGTTGTATTCCCGTTTCAATTGCTCGATCACCCATTCAAGACCTCTTGGACCCTGAAAAATTGTAAAAATGAGCAAAATTGGATTTTTTTAGAATTTATTTTAATTATTTAAATTGCTAAAAAAGTCAATCTTTAAGCTCAACAAATCGATTTTTGACACAATTATGCTCGTATGGCGGATTTCTGAACACCCTGTAAGCTTTAAAATATGTGAAATTTTGTTTCCCTAAAAATTTTTGCGCCTTCGAAAATAGAAACACAACATTTTATCTCAATTTTTGAAGTCAAAAATAGACTACCTTCTTTGGTTGATTCGATTTGCTCGATCACCCAAATAAGACATTCGTAGCCCTGAAAAATTTACAAATAAATTTTTTAGTATTACTTTAGAGTAAAAAAATTTGTTTAATACAAATTTTTCTTAAATAAAACATCGAATGTTTTTTTTCGCATGTGCAAAAAGTATGTGGGCTCGACCGGTGATCGAAACCGGGACCTCTCGCACCCGAAGCGAGAATCATACCACTAGACCATCGAGCCAACCGACTGAATGGCTCTCTTTCTACACCAGTTGACAGCGGATTATTGATTTGTCTTGTGGTCTTTGAATATATATTTCATCATTTTTGAGCAAAAAGATGATATTTTAAACAAATTTGAAATTTTTGTTGTTGAAAATAACTCCTCTAGGCCCTAGAATCTAGGGACAATTTCGGAAAAAAGTATTTTCGAAGCGCCGAATCCGAAAAAAGCAATTACCAGATTGTCCGATCTGGCAAGTTAAGCAACGTTGAGTCCTCAGAGGTTCAATTCCGCTAGGAGCTAATTTTTTTGCAATGTCCAAAAACGGATAAAAGATAGTGCCTAGTAATATTTTGATGTGGGGAATCGATTGTGAATCGTAAAAACGCATTCCTGACCCTCATTCAAGGAAAAATGGGTGTATTGAAGCGAAAATAAACTAAATTCTATTTTCATAGAAAAATCAACTGTCTAGGAGTTTTCTTACACGAGGAATTGATTGCGCGCATTATAAAGGCATTTAAAAATTATCCTGATAATGATTTAAGGATTTTTAACCGATTTTCGATATGAAACCTTTTTCCCCTTGTGGTAAAAAATTCGAATTTTTTAAAGAGTATATCCCTTGTAGGTTCCTGTGATCAAAATCAAAGAAGTTCTTTCATATTATTTTCCCCTATGTCGAAAAGCTACTGATTACAAAAAATCAGCCATTTTGGTTAACTTTCTGAAAATTAAAATTTTTTACCATAAGGGGAAATATCGAAAATCGATTAAATCATTATCAGGATAATTTTTAAATGTCTAGAAAATGCGCGCAATAGATTCCTCCTATAGACAGCCGGTTTTCCGGTAAAAATTCGAATTTAGTTCATTTTTGCTTCAATACGCTCACCTTTCCCTGAATCAAGAATGCGCGCAATCGATTCCTCGCATAAAAATATCCCTAGGTCCCATCCAAACCAACCCAATGTTAAACAATTTTTTTGATACTTTGTCCGCCCCCCCCCTTTTGCCGCCTGGGTCAGGACTTTCATCCGCCTAGGCCAAGACTTTTGCCATCCCTTATACATATTTAAGCTGTGAAAATATACACTTTATATGAAATACATTCACTATGTAGTCCACAGTGGATGTATTCTATATAAGTATTAATTTTTTCCCAAAATTTTGAAAAAATTATGCTATTGTCACCCCGTTGCTGAATCCTGGACTTGGGCCTGTGGGAGACCATTAGGTTTCCCTGATCCTGAATTGATAAAGAAGCGACTTTTGAAACGAATAGTTAGAGTTCGGAAAATTTGACTCAGCAAAAATTTTTTGATTGAAAAAATTTGACCACCCAAAATTTAAAACAACATTTACAAAATATTTTGGGAAAATTTTGATTTTGTCCGATCTCTAGTCCTTATCAATTTTAATCATTTACAAACCATGTGATTTTCATTTACAAAAATCATATGATCGTCTGATTTCTCTGACATAAAATTTCATCGTAAAAATATAGCTGAACCAATTTAGCATAATTATAAAAAATATATTTAAGCTGTGAAAATATGTCTGCAAATTTTAGACATATAAAAAAATTTGTGTACTCAATTTCTTGACTCAAAATTTTAGGCGCGCAATTTTTAATGCAAAAATTGAATGCCTTTAAAATTGGAGTACTCAATTTTTGAAATAAAAATTGAATGCTTTTGTAGGCACATAATTTTTACAATTAAAAATGGGTCCTCTAATTTTTAATGCCTCAATATTAAGCAAATGATTTTTTATGCACAAAAATTTTTACTAACTTTTTCGGCATTCTTCTGATATGTGCTCATAAAGGTTTTTTCGCAATAATCTGTTAAAGCTGGCAAATTCACTTCCACAATAGCTTCTTGCTTCAACAAAGTCCTAAATTTGAATAATAAATATTTTTGATCTCAAAATTTAAATAAAAAAGAGATTTTTGGTTCAAAATTCAATCAAAATCGATTTGTAGTTCAATTCAATTTTAACAAAATCGATTTCTGAGTTCAAAATCTAACAAAAAATCGATTTACGAGCTTAAAATTCAATTTAAAAAATCGATTTTTGGGCTCTTAATACAACAAAAAATCGATTTTTGAGCCTAACGTTTAATGTAGAGATTTTTTTATTCCCAAATTCATGGAAAAATAATTTTAGCCCACGATTCAGACAAAAATCAATTGTAAAGACAAATTTCACTCAAAATTGACTCACTTATTCGGATCGGTTGGATGCTGCTCATAGACCAATTTTTCATCGACTCTTAGCATAGATACAATATTTAACTAAAAATAAAAAATTTGACAGTTCATAAAATTCAAAAAACTCACATTCCGTGTAAATAAATGCATGCTTCTATTAATCGGGTCGATTTTTGAAAGTTCATAGGAATATTGCGTACCAGAAAATCCGGTTAGCTAAAAATAGGTGTAAAAAAGCGGATTTACAGAAAAATTTTGGGTACTATTTCGGAAAACGGACCAAAATCATGAAAATGAGCTCAAAATACGATCAAAAATCGATTTTTCAATACTCATTAGATAAAAAAAATTCCAAAAGCATACCTTAGACGCCCACCCAGGTATAGAGAAATGACTTTGCAATAATCGTTCGCTTTGGAGAACACCATTCTTTAAGTCCTGTTGCAACACATCAATACCGGTAATATTTTCATTCACTGGATTAGGGTACTTTCTATAAGCTGCATTCGCCACAATGTTCCACGGATGACTAAAAAATTGTTAATTTAAAAAAGAAATATTATTAATCTAATGAAGGGGACAAAAAAAATGATATGCCTACAAAAAGTATTATTTAAAATTTTTTTGCGGGTTTTTTTGGTGAAAATTTTCAAATTTTTATTTTTCAAAAATGACTAATAAGGGGTATTTTCATGTGATTTTTGAAAAGCTTCGTCAAAAAAACGCAAAAGTAAGGTTTTTTTGGCTTACCCTGTATCTAAAAATGGCTTTTTGATTTTTAGAATCAAAATTTTCAATTCTTTAAAAAATTTTTGTGCCCACAAAAAATTTACTTCCATATTAAATTTCCAAATTTTTAGACTACCAGACAATTTTTATGAGACAAATATTATCTCCCCATTAATTTAAGATAAAAAATTTTTTGGATCAGCTGCTTTTTTAAATAAATTTCAAGATCAAAGTTTATCCAAAGGATGTGCGGTATGTTAAAAATTAGACCTATGGAACAGCTGCTCCAAGAACAAAACAAGATCGATAACGCTACCAAGGCTAGCTCCCAAAAATTCTGTGAAAATGTAAATTTATATGTCGTAAAGTAAAAGAATGACGCAAAAGGAGTATATTTTGACTATCACAAATTTTTAGAGCCAAATTTTAACTATAAGAAAATTTTAGGTACTTTTAAAGAAGAGGGACCCAAAATAAAAAATGTGTTTATGCAGACTAAAATACGTTTTATGCGAATTTCAAGGGGATTATAAAAAACGATGAACGCGCTCGAAAGCACTCAATCGCGCGCGAGCGCCGAAGTAGAGTAGAGTTGTGTTTTTGACGTAAAAAATCTTAGCAGTGCGAATTTTGGATACTGATAATTGCAGATAATCAAAAAGATTTTGACTTTAAAAACACAACTCTACGCCGAAGGCGCTCGATCTCCAGTTACTAAAATAAATTTACGGAATTTTTAGCTTAAAGATGTTTTCAAAACTATCATTATGCTTATTTTAAAAAGAACCTGGGGCATAAAGTTACGGGACAAGGGGCAAAAAGTGGCACTAGGACGATACACACCTCACAGATTCAAATTTAACGAATTTTTCACACGGGTTTGAAAAAAACAGTGTAAAATTTTGAATTTTCTAATGTGTGAAAAATTCGTCAAAATATTTGAGGTGTGCACCGTCCTAGTGCCGCAAAAAGTCATGGGGCAAATGTAAAGAGTTACAAGACTACTGAAAAATTTTATCGAGTGTGTTGTCTCAAAAATAAAAAATCAAACGATTTACACTCAAAAATTTTTCAGTTGTTCCGTTTTTTTCATTTGTCATGTGACTTTTTACCCCTTGTCCTGAACTTTTTGAATTTGTCCCGTAACTTCCCCGTCCCCATAGGCACATTTTAAGTGTAGTTCCCAAAACTTACTCAAACACGCGTTCCTGTGTCCAATACTTCATCTTCTTCTGAGAATTACTAAACAAAAAATTTATTTAAGAGAAATACTTTAATCACCCAGGAAATATGAAAGCACAAAGTCAAAAGTGAACAGTTTTACGTGATAGAAAAGAATGATCGAAAGAGCCAAAGAACTCTTTTTCTTAAGCAAAAATTTTCTATATGTATAGTCAAAATAATAAGAACGGTAAAATATCAGAGGCTCCAAAGAAAAATTTTCGGTAAAATAACGCAGCAATGAAAGAAACAAGTCATGCAAAGAAAAACAAAAGATGAAAAGAGCACAAGGAAGAGAGAAAAGTTTCGAAATACGCACGAGGTTCAAAGTGCCGAGCACTGATCAGACAACTGCCTGACGTCAATGTCTGCTCTTGTGCAGCCGACTTCGCGTTAGGCAAATCTGATTCATAGATCATCCCAATAATAGTTTGCCAAACAAAAAGCAATCGTTTTAATAACAAGGAAATTTGAAATAGTCTACTAGTGATTAGTGATCGATCCCGTTCCGAAAATCCCGTGATTTTTAGCGTCCCGTCCCAAAAAATTTGAACGAAACTCGATCCCGTCCCGGATCCCGACCTTCCCAGACTCAATTTTATCTTGGATCCCGACCTTCCCAAATTCAATCCCGTTCCGAATCGGGATAAAAAACACTCCTAAAAACACCCCCCCCCCCAAATTTTTTACACCCCTAAAATGGATTCATTAGAATATGAAATTGGGCAAAGTTTTTCGGACCCAACCGGGACTCGAAACTGGACCTCCTGGCTACCGTCCAAGTGCACTACCATTGTGCTATCGAGACCTCAACTGATGCCCATTAATTTCTGGTGAATACTTGGCGGTGTATTTTCCATTACTCACACTGTGATTAACACCTGTGTGCCATCCGACCGATTAAGGCAATAAGAGGGAATACACTGCACATTGAAAATCCGCACGGATTTTATTCACGATGATTTTTTCTACGGATTTTACGCACATCTTTGAAATTTCGATAATTTCTTTAAAAAATCAGTCCAAAAACGTCTCTAATTGTAACTTAGGCTATTAAAAACCATATTCTGAAAAAAACCGCGTCAAAAATGCATTTTTCCTTCATAAATTATTTTTAAATTTTTCCATTTTCCTATAGACATTTGGAGTTTAAAAAAATCATAATTTTTGAAGAAAAACCACATTTTCGAAGCGACTTTTTTTCAGAATATGGTTTTTAATTGCCTAAATTACGATTTTGAAAATTTTTGGTGTGGTTTTTCCAAGAAATTATCGAGATTTCAAAGAAGTAAAATCCTGTGCGTAAAATTCCGCTAAATTTATGTGCGGTGGATTCCCTCCTATTGCCCCGATTAACGGTACAAGATGGGATTCATTAGAATTATTCCGGCTTTAGGACCTTCCGGAAGTCTTCCACATTCTGGACACCTTGAAGAAGCTTTTCTAGTTGTCAAAATTCTACCAATACAAATTTAGGCTTGTCACCACCAACTTCAACCTCTTCATATTCCATTTCATCACCAAGTTCCAAATTATCATCAACTCGCATTTCTTCTGCTTCAAATTCCATATCTGCATAAAATTCAATAGCTAGAAAAATCTAAAAATTTTGAAGAAACCCAAGAAATCATAAGCGAAGGACGTGTTTGAATAAAGTTTTCCGGATGAGGGTTTTAGAAGCGTTTTCTTGCTTTGGAAAAAATTGAAAAAAAATCGCCTTGGTCTCCTCTTGTTTTCTCAAAAATTTTCGAAAAAAACCGAAGGGAGGACCAAGGTAAATTTTTTTTCAAATCCCGCCCCGAAAATCCCGAGAACCGATCCCGTCTCGGATCCAGGAAACCCCGCCACAGTCCATCCCGAAAAATCCCCTCCTTCCCAAGAGGTAAATCCCGGGATCGAACACTAGCAGTGATGCGTCGAAATCGAAATTTGGGGGTCGAAATTTTCAAGAAATCGTAATTTCATAGAAAATTGCCATTTTAAAGATGAAATGACGATTTTTGGAGAAAAACGATGAATTTTATGAAAAAATTGCCAAATTTGAATATTTTTAGTGAAAATAATACAGGGTGGTGCAAAAAAAAAAACCGTAATTCTGGAACTTTGAGGGCCATTTTTTTGGGGTTAAAAACCCCGTTTTTTGCCATTTTAAGGGGTTTTTATGAGTCAAAACATTTTTTTGACGCCGGAATCGTGTTTTTCAGCTATTTTTACCCCCAGAAATGATGTTTTTAGAAAAAAATTTTTTCGAAAAAATGGCCCTCAAAAGTTTCAAAATTACGGTTTTTTTGCACCACCCTGTAATAAAAATTTAGTGAAAAATCATAATGGGGGATATTATTGTAAAAAATCAAAATGTTGAGCAAAAAAATAAGAGGGACTCTCAAGTTCTAAGACTCCTGATCACTTCACTTCAACCTTTGATATGGTAGAAGACCAACCTGCTCAGCGAGCTGGAAAATCGTTGTTTCTTATGTCAACTGTTCGCAACCCGAATAACTCGTCACTCTCTACAATAGTTCTGATCATGCTCGACAGTGGTTCTGAAGGAAGCTACATTTATCAAACGCTGCATGATGATCTCAAACTACCGGACCTTGACACGAAACGCTCATGGCCACTACAAATACGTTAGAACGGCTCCCGAACGGATTTTAGTTCTATTAATTTCACCAACTCCATTTGGACATGTTCGGAAACATCAATAATAGGCGTTTGAACGCGTTCGGGCGCCCGAACGCCTATCAGGGTCGCCACAAGCTATCGTACGAAAGTACGATGGCCCCACAAGCTATCGTACGAAATTCGTACGATAGCTTGTGGCCGTTTCGTCCGTCGTACGAGTGTATTTTACACTCGTACGATGACTTCGTACAATAGTTTGTGCCGTTGCTTGTGGGGACACGATAGCTTGTGGCGACCCTTAGTGATGTGTCCGAACGGAATTAGTGTATTCATACATGGGCAACCCCAGGTTTCCACCTGGGGGACATAGAATGTGGGTCGGAAGGCCGACACATTGAGGATTAATAGTCGAAAAGTAGGTTGCTTGGAGCAGCATATTTATGTGTAATCTTTTTTTGTCACCAACTTTTCAACCCCATCGGGAGGGGGCCAAATGAGGGTTGTGGGGCTGATTTCATATCGACCATCCTACAAATCTGTTGGACACATGCAGCAAGCAACTGGACAGGTGCAGCAAGCGACTGGATACATTCAGCAAGCTCTTTGGTATTACTTGAAATTCATGAAACAAGAACCTCAGTCCAAGTCTATGCAAAAATTTTTTATCGAAATGTCGATTTTTCGAAATCCGAAGACTCGAAATCGAAATTTGGGGATCGAAAATCGAAATTATCTCGACAACGTGAGTGATTAGGATTGCCGTAAAAACACAATAACATCAAAATTATACAGATTGAAAATTGTTTTGGGTTATTGAAACGAAAATTCTGATTTATGTTTTCATTTCAATAACCCAAAACAATTTTCAAACTGTATAATTTTGGTGCCATTTTATTCGTCTCGACGAGTTATAAAAAATGCTGTATTTATTTTTTACTAAATGTTCGAGGATTGTGAATTATTTTCTTCTCAATATACTGATTTTATTTATTCAGAGAAAAAGCTATCAGGTACATGTTTTCGTTGTAATACACAAAATTTCAAATCGCCAATTTCATACGCAATTATCTCGAAAACGACAACGATCCAGAATTTACCATGAAAACAAAAAATGCTCCATTTTTCATGAACTTGCCGAATATCAACAAAAATGGTAACTTTTTTTCTGACCGGATTGGTTCTTTAAAGTGCACTCGACTGAAGAGGCTAGTTAGGGGGGGGGGACGGTCCCCAGTGGTGGCGTATTATCGAGGTTCAATTGTTTATAGCTAAGAATATTGAAAAATAATAAAATGATTATTATGGCATTCGGACTTTGTTAACATCATATTTGGTTTCTGGCCACTCTACAACTTTTCTTTCAGAGAAGAATTTTCCATTTGGAAGATTTTCGTCTGTTGCCAAATAAATTGGTGTATCGGCACCTTCTTCAGTTGTAAATGGTCCACTATGACTATTTAAGTCTGTCGCTACCCATCCAGGACAGCACTAAAATTTTTTTAATTAGACAATTTACAATGGTAATCAAAAGCTACCATAAGGTTCAAGCATTTTGAAAAAGTTGTTGAAAAATTGTCGAAAAGTTGTCAAAAAGTCGTCGAAAAGTCGAAACATTTTTTGACAAATTTTCGACAACTTCTCAACAACTTTTTCAACATGCTTGAACGCACCCTATAGCGCAGTTTTAGTGCAGCACTTTTTAATTTTCAATATCTGGACCCTTGAAAAAAACAAGATTCTACCGACTTCGCAATTTTTTATATCAATTTTGATCCAGTTTTTGAGCAATTTTTGTAGTAATTACAGGGTGATGCAAAAAAAGTGGCAAAAATGGTTATTTTGGGGGCATTTTTCGAGCTCAAAAAACACTCTTTTTTTGCCATTTTAGGGGTCAAAAAATTTTTTCGACGCCAGATTCGTGTTTTTCAGTTATTTTTACCTCTAGAAATGATGTTTTTAGAAAAAATTTTTTTTTGAAAAAATGCCCCCAAAAATGACCATTTTGCCACTTCTTTTGCACCACCCTGTAATTAAATCTGATCAAGAATAGCCCCAGGACAATGAATAGAAAAATCTTTGACGAACAGAAAAACCAAGTTGCCTGATATAATCAATTGAGAGTCAACAATTTACATGGGGCTGTAGCTCAGTGGTAGAGCGCTCGCTTAGCATGCGAGAGGGCAGGGGTTCAATTCCCCTCAGCTCCAAAATTTTTTTATACTTGTAAATGCATTTTTTTATTTTTGTAAAACTTAATTATAATGGTTGATATTAAACGCGCTACGTGTGTCTGTTTGTTTGTGCTATCTCCGTCACCTTAAGTCCAATTCCGTCACGGCCTATACCAATCGATAAGGCTCGGTGAGAGAAGAAAACGAGACCAAAATCATGGGGGTACCCTTTCTGGAAAAATTAAAAAATCAATTTTTTCATTTTCGTCTTTTATGCTTTAAAATGTGGTCAGAAATGAAAACTCATTTGTTTATATGCATTCATGGCCCAGTGGAAAAGACGTAGCTTTGCAGTCGTAAAAGGCGCAGGTTCGACCCCCGATCCTGACTAAATATTTTTGCTTTTCAATTAATGTTTTTTTTGTTGAAAAAAATCGCTTTATTTGAAAAACAAAAAATTGGATAGAAATTGAAAAAAATTAGAAAAAAAGCGAAAAAATTAATAAATTCGAAAAAATTGAAAAATTCTAAAAATTTTAAAAAATTTAAAAAATCGAAAGAAATTGAAAAAAATTCGAAAAAACTTGAAAACAAGTCCGAACGAAAGCCCGGAAGCACTCGGAGGCGCTTGTAAGCACTCAGAGGCACTCGGAAATGCTCGGAAGAACTTGTAAGCACTCAGAAGAACTCGTAAGCACTCGGAAGCACTTGGAGGTGCTTGGAAGCGCTTGGAGGCTCGAAAGAACTTTTAAGCACTCGGAAGCCCTGGAGGCGCTTGGAAGAGCTCGGAAGCAATCGGAAGAACTCAGCGATACTCGGAAGCGCTCGGAAGAACTCATAAGCACTCGGAAGAGCTCGGAAGCACTCGTAGGCACTTGGAAACGCTCGGAGGCGCTCTAAAGCACTCAGAGACACTCGGAAGAACTCGTAAGCACTTGGAGGCGCTTGGAAGCACTAGGAAGCAATCGGATCAGGGCGGAGATCTCATTCGGGGCGCTCGGAGATCGGATTGGAAAATCTTCTATCCCCTCCGAGCGCGATAGCGCTCGGTCTCCAGTTTATAATGGTTGAAAAGAGAAATGATTGAAATGAAAAACAAGCAAAAAATTTCTGCACCCCCTTTAATTAAATTTTTACAAAAACAAAAAAATGCAAATTCTTTACAAGCATAAAAAATTTTGGAGCTGAGGGGAATTGAACCCCTGCCCTCTCGCATGCTAAGCGAGCGCTCTACCACTGAGCTACAGCCCCATTTAAGTTGTCGACTCTCAATTAATTATATCAGCCAAAAAATTTTTTGTCGGATTTAACAAAAATTCGGAAATTGACCTATTATTTGCACCCTCTTTAACCAAAAGTTGCGTATAACAGAAATCTTGTTGCGCATTGGCAAAAATTGACTTTTCATGACTCCTGGTTCGGCTCCCAAAAATTTTGCATCAGCCACCCTGGTTTCTGTCCCAAAAGTGATCTGTTATCGAGGGTCAAAATAGGATGGAAGATTGTGTAAAGAAATTGAAAGATATCTTTTTCTTACCCCATAAACATTAATATTTCTATCTTTAACAGCTCTTGCTAAACTCTTCATATAAGCAATATCAGCAGCTTTAGAAACAGGATAAGCCGATTCGAGATATCCTCCTTGTTTTCGTTTAGGTTCACCAGTTTTTACTTCTTCTTTGGCAAGTCTAAACAAACATTTAGTAATAAAATATTGGTCCTATACCTTATAAAACCAGCTACAAAATCGTCAACATCTTTTTCAGTAAAAGTTGTACTGTTAAATTTTTGGCGAAGGGTTTCACTATATGCTCCAAGGTTAAATTTCGCATGATAACCACTGCCATCCATAATTCCCATTAAACTGCAAAGGACGATAATTCTAAAAATAAGGTTTTATTTTTTCAAAAATCGTAATTTTTTTATTTAAAAAACTGTTTTTCTGAATTTTCGAACGCATCAAAAGTTAAAATAAAAATTTTATAGAAAGTAAGTACTGGAAGGGCTTAGGCGGGATTTATACTTCTTTCTTGTCGTGACACGACAGTGCATTTTTGTGTCGTACGACGGCTTTTATAGTTCATTTTGCAACAATTCATTTTTCTCGTACGACACAACTATAAACAACATTAGAAAATTTTTCTCACTATAAATGCAATTGCCTTGCGATGCGTCGTACGACGCGACACGGCGGAAGTATAAATCCCGTATTAGGCTTAACGCTCACACTTCCAATCTAACTTCTTTAAACTTAGGCTTAGTCTAGTCTTAGGCTAATGCTTATTTATTTTAAGAGGGAATAAAAAGTTTTTCTTATACTAACCGTCCACCAGGTCGAATTATAGGCAATAAAGCATTTGTAATTCGCTTAGTGCCATAATAATTTACATCCATGGTTTCTACTGCTTGAACATCAACTGGTGCTGATTTCTAAAAACCACCATATTAATTTTTTATTATTAGAGATGTGCAGGGTCGAGACCATGCTAGGCCAGGCCGACTACAGCCGTTCTGGCTTGCCCTTAGGCCGCTCAACTTTTATCGGCCAGTCCAGTCCACCTAAGTCAATCCGTCCTGGCCCGTGCACACCTCTATTTATTATAGTAATAATTATAAATAACCCTACATCCGCAATTATCCCAGCATTATTGATCAAAACATCTAATCGACCATGGGTTGACTTTAAATATTCAGCAAAGCGCTGACAACTTTCATCTTTTGTTATGTCAAGTTGATAGAATTTGACCTCGGATATTTGTTTTCCATTCGATTCTGATTTAAGATTTGCTAAAGCGGTTTCACCAAGAGATGTATTTCTTGCTGTAAAAAAAATCAAAAAGTTAAAAATTGAAATTTGTTATACCTAGTAGATAAATGATAGCATTAGGAACTTTTTCAGAAAGTCCTTTCACAGTGGCATACCCAATGCCTTTATTTGATCCTGTTACCTAAAGAAGCACAAAATTAAAATTTTTTAAACAAATCCTTAAATTTGAAACAATTGCGAAGAAATCACTCAAAAACCTGTCCAGAAATTTTTTTGAAACATGATGGAATTTTGAACTGGAAAATACAATTCGGTGATTTTAGGAAGAAAAAAATTATTTTTTATGTAAATATATATAGTAAAAAAACTTACAGCATAAATTTTTGTCATATTGCAAAAAAGAAAAATCACAAAATCCTGTGAGACGAATTTATTGAATACAAGCGAAAGAAAAGACTCGTAATTCTCTCTCTTTATATATTTTCCAAATTATCATCACGAGCACAAACTACACGAGTACAAATTGTGCCTTTCTTGAGCCTCTTTTGTTCATAAAATATTCAGTGTTAAATATATACATATATTAAAATTCATAGAACTATTTTTACACCAAAAACTCGGCGTATTGAAACGATGTGAACGGCGTCAAGTTTTCGTTTTAATATACAGAATTTCATATTTTACAATCTTTTTTTTGCCAATTTTCTCCATGAAAATGAAGTTTTCAGATGCTGTGTTTTTGGAAAAAGTTGTTCAGAAAACTGTTCTCTACAAATTTGCAAAGCTTTTTAGAAGCCAATTTTCTGTGACCATGGTCTTTTTTTAAAAGCCAAATAGAATTCTGACGCCGGTATAGTGTTGCTATGGGCAAAACCCCGACTAATAAAAATCAGCCGCTAAAACGATTGAATGAATGTTTTACCCACCGGAGATCGAACCTGCAGGCCAAAAAATAAATCAGGCTTTTCGTGTTAATAAGCGAAAATTTGAAGGCCAAACGTTGAATAACTTGCCAGATCGGGCGGTCGACCTTATCCACTGCACTATGGAACGCTAACTTTTTTCAATCTTTTCGTGAAACAGGCTATACATTCGGAAAGTTATACCCCTCGTAGGGGTAACTTCTAGTGTTTAAACTCAAAAAATTCCGTCGGATTCGAGTTTCCCATGTCGAAAATCCACTGATTACAAAAATCAGATTGGAGAAAATTGTGAAAATTCGAGTTTATTCATCAAAAATGCTACAATAAAACTGCAATTGCATATTTACGATATTTTTCTCCCTTATTTCAATTGCACGAATTGCACAAATTGCATGTCTTTTGGCATTTGTCACACAGCATGGTATCTAAAATCGAATCAACTTGATGAGTTGTATCCTATCCAAAACTTACGATATGTTGGATTATTACAAAAACTCAGATATTGAGCACAGTCGCTACTTGCATCAATACATGAGGCTAAACTTTTCTTATTACATCACAACTTCATATCTTTACCTATTTGCATACAAGGAGGACATGAAGGCTTTACTGATGAACTGTCACAAGATCCATAAATTTCTGTGCATTTCGCAAACATTGATTTCGCGTTGGTTATTTGAATGTTTGAGAAAGAAGCTTCGATTGCACTATCATCAAGTCCTTCTATCCACCAGCCTTGGTTTGCAGTGTAGCAAGTCAAATTGTTGATGGTTATGTTTTTATATTTTGGGGTGATGCTATCATTCGTTGGTGGGATATAAGTTTTGCTATAATTCATTGTTAGAAAAATGCAAACGTCCATATTGTATAACTGGATATTGGTATAAGTAATGTTGTGTACAAGGCCTAAAAAGTTTAAATTGAGTGACCATTCCTCTCAACACACACTAATAAAAGAAACCATATCCTGCTACCTCAGAGCAGCATATAGGATTTGAGCTTGAAAGAACATGGATCCTAAAAAGAGGAGCATTGGCGCAGCCAGGGATGGGGTGAAGGAACTCCCTTGATGCTTGAAAAATTTTCCACTGCTCACAGCGCTGCGAGCAGTAGAATCTAGTTGAATTTTTTCCGAGAAAGTGAAGTTCTACAAAATTTTTCCTCATAAAATTTCGCGTTGACCCCTCGCTCTACCTTACTTTAGCATTAGGAAGTGGAATGCTCTAGTCATTGTGTAATAGCCTTACCTCCTCGACCTCTTTGGCTCTTGATCCTTGGCCCAGTATCAGAACCATTCATTGAAATATGTTGAAAAATAACATCCTGTACCCCTCCATCAGTATAACTTCCTATACTTATACCATGGGACGTTCCAATAGTCAAATTTTGAACGGTTATGTTTTGGCTACCACCACCTCCAATGGCAATCGCATCGTCGCCTAAAATTATAAATGTTAAAGGACCACTCCATTAGGAAAAAAATTTCCGTCTTTGTTAATATTCTGAGTTTTCATGAAAAATGGAGCATTTTTTGTTTTTATAGCAAATTCTGAATCGCTGACGACTTTTAGATAATCGCATGTTAAGTTTCGTCTATATATTGGAGACGTGTCGATTGCGTCAATTTTTGTTTGCGTCAATTCTCAATTGCGTCAACAGACATTTGCGTCAATTTTTGATTGCGTCAACTTTTCGATTGCGTCAACAGACATTTGTGTCAACAGACATTTGCGTCATCCGACATTTGCGTCAATTTTTGTTTGTGTTAATTCTCGATTGCGTCAACAGACATTTGCATCAATTTTTGATTGCGTCAACTTTTCGATTGCATCGATAGACATTTGCGTCAATTTTAAATTGCGTCAAATTATTTAACACAGAACAAAAATTGACACACCGAATACTTTTACACATGAATAATAAGAACGTGCCGAATTGTGATAAAACATGTTGAACTTAACATATGGCAAATACTTGTGTCGAACCTAAAATATAGGCAAGTGCTCACAAGATCAAGATGATTTGGACAATTTTAGATCAGTGTATTGGTTTTCTGCGAATTTCTCATGATTATATTCTTATAGACTATAAGAATATAAGTTATAGCTCGTTCAATTTATGGATTTTCTACATTTATTATATTTTGTTGCATTTTTGATGAAACAAAGTTTAGACAGTCAACTTCTTTGTATTTCCTTTGTGTTATATACATAGAAACATACTTTGTCGACTAAAATGGCTGCCCATTGGTTTTCTGAAGTCCCTAAATGTAATTGCAGACAGCTCACTCGCCGGTAAGCCATTTGTATAACAACTCGTATTATTGTATCAATAGTTGTTTAGCATATAAATAATCTGTTTTACCACATAACCAATTCATCTGTTTTAGTCAAGATATTGACGCAAATGTCGGATGACGCAAATAATTTTGACGCAATTGACACGTCTCCATATATTACATCGAAAACATGTTAATCTATTTCAAATCCCTGATTCAATAAAAGGTTGTTTATTGAAACGATTGACCAAACATTAAACTTTTTCAGTTTTTATCGATTTCGACCAATATGATTGATAGATGGTTTGATCCTCAGTCATTCGGTTTTAAAAATTTTTTATTTGAGGGTATGTACTCATGGGTTCCCCAAAAATCGCCTACCGACGCTAATATAACTGTTTTCAATCACAATATTCTGTCCAGTGACATCAATGGCATCTGTATTATGTGACGGTTGGACGGGATCATGCGAGGACGGAGCTAGTATGGAAACGTTGTAAATATGAACATTTTTCGTCGCCCCAAGAGCAATGTTTGCACTAGGGCTATTTTTCAACATAACATTATTGATGATAATATCTGTGGTGTGTCTTATGGTTAAGATTCGAGGTCTGAAATGAAACAAAATTTACATATTGATATTTTTGCATGATAATAATAGTTTTACCTATTTTTATTATTACAAGGAGGCAGTTGGGGTTTTTTCGCACAAGGCCACCACATTGCGCCTTGGCCGTCGATAAGTCCTCCACCGGTTATAGTAACATTTTTAGCGTTACTTATAGCCATCAAAGGATCGTAGTCGCCTTTTGGATTAGTTACTCTAAAATATCGCCAATAGAGAAAATATAGAGTGTGACAAAAAAAAATCAGATTTTTGCAATTTATAAGTTTTTTAAATTTTGCCAATATAACTCTATGGGGGATTTTTCGGCACTATAACTTTCGCCACGTTTCATGTTTGCTACGACAACTTTCGCCACGTTGCCAAAAAACTATAACTTTCGCCACATTCGTGTCAATATACATATTTATTGCAAATCAGGCAACTCAATTAGTCCGAAATTAAATATGTTATTGACACGAAAGTTAGCGTGGCGAAATTATAGTGCTGATTTTTCTATACGAGAAATCGATTGCGCGCATTGCGATTCAATCTACTTCAATACACCAACCCCTTTCCCTGAATCAGGGTCAGAGAAGCATCTTTGCGACTAGGCAATCCACGTAATCGATTTCCCGTCTAGAAAAAACCCCGGAGGAATATTTTCAAGCAACGCTCAAAAGCACCTTCTTATTGATCGACCCAAGACTTACAAATAGTGATCAGTCAAATTTGACCCTAGTATCATTCCTCTGATATCAAGAATAACATTACTAGAGATGTTAAAAGCACCAGTTAGGAAAGTATAACCAGCGTCAAAAATTACTCGTCCACCCTGGCTGTTAGCGGCCGCTGCGACAGCCGCTCGTACAGCATTCGAATCATCAGCTTTACCATCCCCCGTAGCATTGAAGTTCTTTACATGATAATCTTGTGTTAATAAAGGTTGAAAATACAAACTAATGCATNTAGGAAAGTATAACCAGCGTCAAAAATTACTCGTCCACCCTGGCTGTTAGCGGCCGCTGCGACAGCCGCTCGTACAGCATTCGTATCATCAGCTCTACCATCCCCCGTAGCATTGAAGTTCTTTACATGATAATCTTGTGTTAATAAAGGTTGAAAATACAAACTAATGCATAGAAAAGAAAATAATTGTAAAATTTTTGACATTAAATTTATCAAAAATTCGTAAAAATGAAGAATATTTAAAAAAAGATAAATATCGACCACAAACGTGCTGTTTAATTTTAAGAGCCATAAATTTGATAAACGCTAATAAGATTTATATCACAGAATAGTTCAAAACAAGAACATAATTGTAACAAAAAAAATAATTGATATTTTTATTTGTAGCTTGATTTTTTGAAATATTTGGTACTAGTAAGGATTAGCGACTGCAAAAGATAAGGTACTATTTCAGGAAAATTGCTTCTAAAATCAATTACACTTGGTTGATCTTTCGGTCTTTTTTGATCAAGTATAACCGCAATTCTTGACAATTTTATAGGGGTCTACGGGACTGACCGACCGAAAGATCAACCGAGTGAATGACCGATCAAAAGATCAACTGAAAGACCGACCAAGTGAATGACTGACCAACCAAAAGATCGTCCGACGAACCGACAGAACGTCAGATCGACCAAAAGTTCAGTCGAAAAACCGACCGAATGCATGGACAATCGACCGACCGAATGATCAACCGGCCAAGGGAATGACTGACCAATCGAAAGATCGTCTAACGGACAGAAAGATCAACCGACCGACAGACTGGGTGTCCCTAAAGTTCGTGTACAACCTAATTAATTTCATGAGAATTTTCTTCATGACAGAAAACTTTTCACAAAAAGTAATGTTCTACAAAGTTGTTCCTGAGATCACGTGAAACAACTTTGTAGAACATCACTTTTTGTGAAAAGTTTTCTATCATGAAGAAAATTCTCATGAAATTAATTAAGGTGTACACGAACTTTAGGGACACCCTGTATTATGTATGAACATTTTGGATTTCATAGTTTCAATAAAAAATGCTACAATAAAACTGCATTTGGATATTTACGATATTTTTCACCCTTTTCAATTGCATGAATTGCACAAGTTGCATGTCTTTTGGCATTTGTCACACAGCATTGTATCTAAAATCGAATCAAGTTGATGAGTAGTACCCTATCCAAAACTTACGATATGTTGGATTATTACAAAAGCTCAGATATTGAGCACAGTCGCTACTTGCATCAATACATGAGGCTAAACTTTTCTTATTACATCACAACTTCATATCTTTACCTATTTGCATACAAGGAGGACATGAAGGCTTTACTGATGAATTGTCACAAGATCCATAAATTTCTGTGCATTTCGCAAACATTGATTTCGCGTTGGTTATTTGAATGTTTGAGAAAGAAGCTTCGATTGCACTATCATCAAGTCCTTCTAACCACCAGCCTTGATTTGCAGTGTGGCAAGTCAAATTGTTGATGGTTATGTTTTTGAATTTTGGGGTGATGCTATCATTCGTTGGTGGGGTATAAGTTTTGCTATAATTCATTGTTAGGCCAATGCAATTGTCCATATTGTATAACTGGATATTGGTATAAGTAATGTTGCGTACAAGGCCTAAAAAGTTTAAATTGGGTGATCATTCCTCTCAACACGCACTAGCCAACCAAGGCATATCCTCTACTAATGCTACCTCAGAGCAGCATATAGGATTTGAGCTTGAGATCCTAAGATGAGGAACATTAGTGCAACCAGGGGTGGAGGATGCCCTGATGGAAAAAAGAATGCCCATTGCTAGAAAAATTGAAAAATTTTCTACCCGGTTGACGCCATGCTTTTCCAAATGGGAGCATGTTTTCTCTTTTTCCTCAGACACTGCCCTACTCTTACTTTAGCATAGGGAAGTGGAATGCTCTAGTCATTGTGTAATAGACTTACCTCCTCGACCTCTTTGGCTCTTGATCCTTGGCCCACTATCAGAACCATTCATTGAAATATGTTGAAAAATGACATTCTGTACCCCTCCATCAGTATAACTTCCTATACTTATACCATGAGACGTTCCAATAGTCAAATTTTGAACGGTTATGTTTTGGCTTAGGCTACTACCTCCAATGGCAATCGCATCGTCGCCTAAAATATATACATGTTAAAGGACCACTCGATTAAGAAAAAATTTTTCGTTTTTGTTGATATTCTGAGTTTTCATGAAAAATGGAGCATTTTTCGTTTTTATAGCAAATTCTAAATCGCTGACGACTTCTAGATAATGTAAAGTTTCGCCTATATACAGGGTGTTCAAACATGAGTTCTCCGATAAGAAAATGGGTTCCCCCTAAACATCGCCTACCGACGCTAATATAGCTGTTTTCAATCACAATATTCTGTCCATTGACATCAATGGCATCTGTATTATGTGATGGTTGAACGGGATCATGCGAGGACGGAGCTAGTATGGAAATGTTGTAAATATGAACATTTTTCGTCGACACAAGAGCAATGTTTTCATTAGGGCTATTTTTCAACACAACATTATTGATGATAATATCTGTGGTGTCTTTTATGTCTAAGATTCGAGGTCTGAAATGAAACAAAATTTACATATCGATATTTTTGCATGATAACACTAGTTTTACCTATGTTTATTATTACAAGGAGGCAGTTTAGTTTCTTTCGCACAAGGCCACCACATTGCGCCTTGACCGTCGATAAGTCCTCCACCGGTTATTGTAACATTTTTAGCGTTACTTATAGCCATCAAAGGATCGTAGTCACCTTTTGGATTGGTTACTCTAAAATATCGCCAATAGAGAAAATATAGTGTGACAAAAAATTAGATTTTTGCAATTTTTTCAAGAATTTTCAAAAAATTTTCCTAAAAATGACACATATAGGGAGAAATTTGATCGGGGAACCGATTGGGTGCATTCCCAAATTGTGAAAACGCTTCCCTGATTCAGATACAGGATTAATGTATTGAAGAAAAAATCGAAAAAAAGTTTCGATTTTTTTGGCCGGGAATCTTTTTTCTGGGGGTAATTTTATGCGCGCATTGCCGATGAATGAAAATGCTTGCATGACCCGGATTCAAGGAATACGAATTGAGTATTAACACGAAATCCCTGAATTTTACATTTTTTAAAATACGCTTAATTTTGGGCGTATTTAAAAAACAAAGACGGCATTCTTTATAGCTCGACAAGACAACACCAAATTTATCCAATTTGATAATTGTTTTGGGTTATTGAAACGAAAAATGAATCAGAATTTTCGTTTCAATAACCCAACACAATTTCAAATTAGATAATTTTGGTGTCATTTTATAGAGTTATAAAAAATGACGAAATTTTTTAAATGAAAATTTAAAAAATCGATGTGAAAATTGATTTTTCTGCCAAAACTCTGTGTATTGAAGCGATCTGCACGGCTTCAAGTTTTCGTTTTAATACACAGAATTTCAAATTTGATGAAAATGACTCCTCCTGGGTAATTTTTTGTGAGAAGTTCAAAAAATGCACTTTAAAAATGTGAAAATGCTTTTTCCGAAAAATTAGATTTTCGATTGGTTTAAGTTTTTTACAATCGCGTCATAGCGTGTGCTACATTACAGTTTGGTCCTATATGGACCGGGCTGTAATGTAACACACGCTCAAAAGCACCTTCTTTATTGATCGACCCAATACTTACAAATAATGATCAGTCAAATTTGATCCCAGTATCGTCCCTCTGACATCAAGAATAAAATTACTAGAGATGTTAAAAGCACCAGTTAGGAAAATATAACCA
The DNA here is from genome assembly GCA_900406225.1 of Acrobeloides nanus. Lineage (NCBI taxonomy): Eukaryota > Metazoa > Nematoda > Chromadorea > Rhabditida > Cephalobidae > Acrobeloides > Acrobeloides nanus. Next base: position 32,252 of record OZJO01000325.1, read on the forward strand.
GCGTCAAAAATTACTCGTCCACCCTGGCTGTTAGCGGCCGCTGCAACAGCCGCTCGTACAGCATTCGTATCATCAGCTTTACCATCCCCCGTAGCATTGAAGTTCTTTACATGATAATCTTGTGTTAATAAAGGTTGAAAATACAAACTAATACATAGAAAAGAAACTAATTGGAGAATTTTAGACATTAAATTTATCAAAAATTCGCAAAGATGAAGAATATTTTAAAAAGATAATCGACCACAAACGTGCTGTTTAGTTTTAAGAGCCATAAATTTGATAAACGCTAATAGATTTATATAACAGAAATATCACAGAATAGTTCAAAACAAGAACATAATTGTTACAAAAAAATTGATATTTTTATTTGTAGCTTGATTTTGTGAAATATTTGGTACTATTAAGGATTAGCGATCGTAAACGACGACATACGGACTAATTTTGCAAAATATTTTTGCAACATAAAATTTTCAAGACATTTTTCGTGGCACAAAATTTTTATGCCATTTTTGCAGTGGCTAAACACGGCACCGAAAGGCAAAAATTTCTTTTAGACCCCCCCCCCCCCCATATTCATCTATGTCCCTGTCTAGACGTATTGTGGTGACCCTCGAATTCTTAACGAATCCTGGTCGCCACTGTTGTGTCCCGGATGCATACATGGGCAAGGGGGGGGGGGGGGGNATCGGGGGAAAAATTAATGGACCAATTCGTATTTGGGAAGCCGCCCAGACTGAATTCGTTGTGAAAATTCGTATACGAATTCATAAATCGAGAACGAATTCGTATTTCGACTTTTTCGCCTGTCGACGTTTTTTTTGGTCGACAGTAACCTTTGGGACCAATTCGTATTTTGGGGCCCAGTACCCTCCTGCTTGCCCATGTATGCTCGGATGTAACGGCACTCGTCTGACGATTCTACCGGAACACTCGAGAACACGATCTCTACTTTGACTTTATTAGCTCGATATATAAGACAAATTGCGAACAATAAGACAAAGCCTAAACCCTAGTAGGGAGACGGGTGACCACGAGTCCCGTAAGAGAAACCAACTCGACCCTGTTTTGTAATTTCTTCCACCTATCAATGTTTCTCGGAGAATATCCCTGTTACAGTCCCTATTAGAGGGATAAAATTTTGACTTTCCATAAATTCAAATAGGAAGATTTTTTCGCGCGAGGTTATTTATTGACAGATATAATATACAAATACAATACAAAATACCCGTAAAATTAGATTATTTGGGCGGCATATGATTTCTTATTCTAGAGAGCACTGAATAAGGATTACGAATCGCCATAAGAAGTCCCTTTTTATTCACAACTTCACTATCAGGGCTATAATCCAATGGTTGTCCATCCAAATCTATTAGTTCGCCACCAGCTGCACGTATCAAAGCATCTCCGGCACACAAGTCCCATTTTTTTATAGCCGTCGTATGGATATAGAATTCTAAAAAATTGGATAATAGTATGATAAATGCATTAAAGAATCAGTTCACTCGGAAAAATTTTCCTTCTTAAAATTCAATCAATTTTGAGCGTTTTTGTTTTTAAAGTACAGGGTGAGACAGAAAAATGAGGAAAAAAGGTGCAAACAAGGGTCAAAATTTAAAAAAATTCGCCAATCGACTCAGTTCGTCGAGTACTTCAAAACTAGTATCATATCATGGACTTTTGGGGGATTTGATTCATGGCCGATTGGCTAACGTGCTTCACTCGCGGGTTCGATCCCCGCGACCAAAAGTCATTTTTTATTCTGTTGTCAAAATTCATGAAAATAGGTACTCGTTTTGAAGCGCTCGGCAAGATGAGGCGATTGGTGAAATTTTTTAAAATTTTGACCCTTGCCTGTACCTTTTCGACATTTTGGTGCGCCATGAGAGATAATAGCATTTGAATTTAAAGGTCATCCAGATATTACGTAATATCTGGATGACTCCTTAGAAACTTTTTGAATTCCGTATGCATCTTTTCGTTGTAATAAACAAACTTTTTTGCACAAAAATTTGATAAAATTTTACCGGCAGTGCCATTTATGAGCCTAAGAGTTTTATAGCCAGCACCACCAGCCTTTTCTACTGTATAAGTACCATTAAAAACTTTATCTGCGAGATCTTTGACTTGACCAGTATGAGACCTAAAAATTTAAAATTTGATAAAATTTTGAAAAAATTTTCCACAAACCTGGAAACAATGATAGTTTTTGGCACTTTATCTGGAGATTTTAATGCTATTTTTTCACCCTGAGAGTTCATCAGCCCCCAATTTACTAGGCCAAAAACTAAATTTATTTTTTAGAATTTTTTAAATTTAAAATTCATACTTGTTTCGTTATAAAACGGCCTATAAATAGCGCCAAAAACTGGTTTCCCATCTAGGGTGACGCAAGCCATAACAGTGACATATTCTAGGAGGCCTTCTAAAAAAAATTTAAAGGTATAGAATTTTAAAAATAACGAAAATACCAGTAAACTCTTGTGTCGCATCCAATGGGTCAATCCATATTGACATCCGAGAGAAATCATATTTTTGAGAGGGGATTTTTTCCAAAGCACCGCGAACATTGAGCCAAAGATCATAGTTATCATCACGATATTTTTCGACCTCGGACTCGGACATATGTTCGTTTTTCTCTTCTGTAACCACCTAAAATGTAGAAATAACCCTTCATCAATCACACCCCTAGTACCTCATCACCCATATGGCATGTCCCTCGTACGCAATAATTAATCAGGATCCTAATTACACCTATGATAGGTGATCGCTTACTCACTTCTTGTATTTTATATTTTATATTCTCAGCTGTTTGCTTAGATGTACTCCGAAAACTCATTTAATGGGTCTACGAGATCCCCCTGGAGTCCAAAAATCGATTTTTCAAAAAGTTCTCCAAATCGTCTGATTTTTTGTATTTGGGGGTTTTTGACATGGGGAACTCGAATTCGCAAGTCCTTACTCTTGGAAAAATCATCCTACCGGAAGGGATCGAGGATTTTGAGTGTCGAAGGCACGTCGATCTAGTAACTGTTTTTTAAAATGTCGGAAGTTAGATATGATGGCTAAGTGGTAGTGTGCTTGGTTCTTTTTGTGTATGGTTGCATGTTCGAATCCCCGTCCTTCCCAAAAGTTTTTTTTGCATTTTATTAAGTTTTAGCATATGTATATAATTTTGGCTTTTTCTCATTTTTTGGCATTTTTGACGTATATAGTGCTGGTTCAAAACACGTCGGAGACCAAAATTTTTTGTATTTTTTAATTTTAGCTCACTTACATTCATGGCAGGAAATCGTTTCAATAATCCCAAGATTAAATGATTTGATACCAGATCAGCTCTTGTCAAAAGCTCTTCTTTTCCTACATCGGTATTACCCTTGGATTTTATATTGAGGCTGTTTTCTTGATAAATTTTTGCTACTGCATGACCACCCATCTCGACTGCCAAAACTGCGTAGCTAAAAACGCAATTAAATTTTGTAATCGAGTGCTCAGTTTCAAATACCGGCCAGTTTTAAAATTTTTTGCATTTTAATGAACTTTTTTGAAAGCATTAAAAAATTATGAAATCATGAAAAAGTTCATTTTGAAGCGATTGAAAGGGTTTAGGCTAGGCTTGGGCTTAGGCTTAAGCTTAGGCTTAATAAGGTTTTATCTATATATGAAGAGCCGCAAAAAATTCATATTTTGGAAAAATGTCAAACTATTAAAGATTAGTCATTTTGTTAATTTTGTATTTGCACCCTTTATTATCATATTTCTCTTTATTATCCAAATTTTCCCTAAATCATGCTCAGGGATGCAGTATTTGTTACCTGATAACATCTCGAATTTCCACCGCCAATTCCGGAAACTTGTCATCTTTTCCCCAAATTAGAAACGCCAAATAAACAAAACCAATAATCACACAGCACCAAAAAATATTTTTCGGATTCAAATGTATTTGCATCGCTCTAAAGCTATTAAAAAATCAATATTTTTATTAAATTTTCAAAAATCTCACTTGGGTCGATCATTCTGCAAGTCTGACATTTAAAAAAATACATGATGGTTTCACTTTAGTTTCTCACAAGTCTAGTTTTAATGATTAGATCATTAGTTAAGGGAAGACTAGTTTTTTAAAATATAAAATGCGGATTTTGATACGAGTGAATAGATTAGTTAAATTGGAGATTGTTATAAGGCTTAAGAAATTTGAAACATTGTTGTTTATTGAAAAGAAATTTTGAAAATGGTCTGGTATTTTGTCTATATTAGAGTAGACAAAGATGGATAAAGAGCGAAAACCGATAATGGACGTAACGTAGGAAATTTTCTATACTTGAAAATCTTTTGCGCTTCACAAATTGAATCAGGGGAAATTTAGTGAAGCAAGGGCATCATAAAATTCAAAATTAGGCCCTTTTAGCGGCTGATTTTGTGTAGCTTGGGGGGGGGGGTTTGGCCATTAGGGACATATACGGAAGTTAGAATTCAATTTTGACTTAAGGGGAACCCCATATAAAGGGGTACTCCTACAGTAACAAAAAATCAAATTTTATTATGCGTACCTTTCATGTAGGGGTCCCTTAGGGGTCATTCACAAATTACGTTTCCCTGAAGGGGGTCGGGATTTTCTAATTTACTAATAAATGGAGGGAGGTCGGCCAAATCTAACGGTTGTAAACGAGGGGGAGTCCGAAAATCGAGGATTTTGGCAAACGTAATTTGTAAATGACCCCTTAAAGGACCAGTCTACTTTTGGGGAGTTGTTGCCATTGAAAATTTGGGGCATTTTTTGCTTTTGTGGCACGCTAAGACGAATAAAATGACACCAAACTTATTGAATATGAACAATGTTTTCGGTTATTGAAACGAAAAGCCTGATTCATGTTGTCGTATTTTTGAATTTTATGAATCCTGGTTTTTCGCTCCAATACATTTTCCCTGATACAGTGGGTGAAGCGCAGAAGATTTTCGAGTATATCTTCTACCCAAAAAGTTTTAGATGACGAAAAATTTGGAAACGATCAATAATCTTAATGAATTAAGTATAAAACGTTTAATTTTGTTGGAAAACTATGTGAAATTAATGGAAAGCTTAGAAGCAAATTTGGGCGAATATAGATTTCATCTTTCAAAAACAAAGTTAGCTAAAATCCATACATGGGCAAGGGGACCTCCCCACTCATTTGGGGGGGGGGTATAGGGGCAAAAAATAATAGATTCTACAGCGAGTTCAGTTTAACACAAAGTAAATATATCAAATACAATAGAACACAAGATATATAATAGGATTATTCCTATTATTAGAGGAAAAATATTTGCATTGGGCTCCAAAAAACCCTGCCTATACCCCTCCCCCCTCAGCATTTTTGGCCTGGTGACCTTTTTTGGTCAGTCGTCAAAAATTTGGGACCCCCTTCCTCTGCAAATTTTGGATTTTGTCTATAACCCCCCCCCCCCCCCCCCCCNCCCCCCCCCCATCGCAATTTTTCAAAATTATGGTGCCCATAATTTCGAAAAATTGCCGTGGGGGGGGGGTTATGGAATTTGGACAAAATCCAAAATTTGCAGAGGAAGGGGGTCCCAATTTTTTACGACCGACCAAAAAAGGTCACCATGTATATGATATAAAAAAATATGCCCATGCATGTTAAAATTTAAACAGTCAATTAACTTTTTCAGACAAGCAATCGGTTTTTCTATGGTTAGTGCCAGTGTTATTGATGAAAGAGAAATGGAGCCAAATTTTAGGTTCGTATTTCAAAGACACTTTTCATGGCGAGGTTTCAAAAAGCTAGGCGCGCGTGGACTAATGGCTAGGATGTTGGCCATTCATGTTATTGGCGCGGGTTCTATCCCACCAGAGTCGAAATTTTTTTTAAACGAATCTTAAAAAGTTGTAAAAGCAAGGGAGTTCATGAAAAATGTGATATATGATCGCCATTATTGCATTTTTTAATTTTCGACTGCTGTAAACATTTTACTTTTTAGAGTTAGTGTGAATAAGGATAGCTTCAGTATATTTAATGATGAAAATGGTGATCCATCGAATGAAGATTCTAAAGAAAAGGAGTCGAAAAATTTGAGGAAGAGGCAAAAGTCGAAGGACGAGGAAGAAACTAAAGACAAAGATGAGAAAGGAGAAGAGAAGAAAGAAAAAGTAACTCACAAAAACAAAGAAAATTTTGAAAATTTGAACGTTTTGTTTGCAAAATGTCTTAAGACCAAAATGCAAAAATTTTCATGGAAGTTGGACAACTTTAAATTTGACGCGGGATTCGAACCCGAGACCTATAAGAGCAAATCCTGGCACACTAACCACTCGGCCATATGAATCGTTAGCGTCTTTGTACAATATATATCTCGTTTTATTCGTCTCGTTGAGATGAAAATTCGAATGGCACGACTCGTTTTTAAATTTTCGAATTTCCTCCAATTTTTGTCTATCCCAGTACTAGGCACAACACAGGTTTTTTGTTTCAATGTTCAAACTCATATGGAATTTTTTTTCGCAATTTTTTTTCGCTCATAACTTTTAACCGTTAGATTTTCAAGTAGTGCCTTAAAAGCAAAAAATGCTCAAAATTTTGTGCTCTATCACATGGCAACCAACTCTTCCAAAAGTCGACTGGTCCTTTAAGTTAGCGTTGATTTCCGATAATGTCCGACGGAGAGAGTTATTTAGCGCGGATCCTATTTAGGAATGCGCGCAATCGATTTTTTCGCATAGAAAACCCCCTATAGGGTTATTTTGGTGAAAATTAAACAACTTGAAAATTTTCGAAAAAATCGCAAAAATGTCTCTTTTTTGGGACACTCTATATACATATATAAGAAGATTTTAAAAAGAAATTTGGGTTTTTCAATTTTTAGGTACCCATAATTTTTATGCCATTTTAGCCTCCAAAACATCCATTTCGACCATTTGGCTTACTCGAACCACAATCTGCTAAGCTAGCCCGTCAACAGATTCAAAAATGTTCTTTGCCTTTGGTACTCGAATTAGCATCACTTCGTATGCAAATTTCAAATATTGAAGATTCAATGAAGGTTGAATATAAAACATCTTCTTAAATTTTTTGTATTATACTATGCAAGGGCGTAGCAAAATGCAGATGTGGGAGGGGCCTGTAGAGTCCTTAGACGCCCCCATCCCCTAATTTTGGTCGAAAACAAAAAAATTTTGTTTTTGCCGGAGACACCCATTCTTTGAAAATAGATCTCCAACAATTTGAGGTACTAGTTCGGAACAGAGGATCCACTTTTCGAAAAAAATTTTTTTGAAAATGACCACTCTACGGGTAATTTTATGCGTTGAATTCAAGAAGTTTGAAAATGCTTCCTGAGCTCCAAGATGCGACACGTTAAGTTCACATTTTCTCACCAACAAGACTATAGTCAAAATGTTTTTGGCTACCACGGAACTTTTTATTGAATCAGGCAACGTGTACATTAAACGAAAAGAAACGTAGATCCTTGTATAGCTTTTTTTATGCATCCGTGCGTGGTCTATGGCGGAAAATCAGGATTAGTACTAACTACAAGCTATGCAAAGACCCACGTTTCTTTTCGTTTCAATGTACACGTTGCCTGATTCAATAGAAAAATTCCGTGGTAGGCAAAATTTCGAATATAGTTTTGTTGGAGGGAAAATGTGAACTTAACGTGTGTCGCAGCTAGTTTTTGGAGCTCAGAAGCATTTTCAAGCTTCGGAAATGCAATTTTTGAATTCGGCGCATAAAATTACCCCCAAGGGTGGTCATTTTCAAAAAAATTTTTTTCGAAAAATGGGTCCTCTGTTCCGAACTAGTACCCAATTTGACACTAACTACGCCAATGTTTTGTATTATTTCATGTGTTTGTTTCAAAATGTAAAATTTTTATTTAAAAGTTTAATTTTCCATTACAAATAAAAGCCCGAAATTTTGATAAACTAGAGTTAGAAACAACTAGGTAAAACACTAACAAAATTTACATAATTACATAAAAATATTACAGTTAAATACAGGGTTATGATATTTGATTTGATGCAAGAAAATCGTGTCAATATTCAATTTTTAAAATATTATCCATTTCTATAGAAAGTAGAAAATTTTTTATATAGTCCGTTTCAAATCCATGTTTTAAATTTTTTGCAACCACATAGTCAAGTGGTTAGGACGCCAGACGACTGCACAAAGGTGCGAGTTCGATCTCACTCGAAACGATTTATTTTTGCACCATTAAAAATTTTTTAAATTTTTTCGCAAATCTAAAAAACTTTATTTGCATAAAAAGTTTAAAAAATAATAATTTTTTATGAAAAATAATATCACCATTGTGTTCCTCGTATAAAAAATATACATATTCAAACATTTTCATCAATTTTGAATGATGCAAAAAGAAATCGCTCCAAGAGGGATCAAACCTGCTCTTTCAGTGCGTGCATCTGGTGTCCTAACCACTTGACTATGAGTTAAAAATATGATAATCAAATTTTTCTCATAAATGCACGCAAGATAAGAGTATATATTAAAAAATGCTAGGTACACTTTTGAAAATACTTTTTCACGAGATTTTTGTTCCTCTATACATTTTTGCAATTTTTTCAAAAATGAATATTTTCAAAAACAATTTTTCAAAAATGAACCGACGTCACAAAACCATCTAAAAATAATCTAAGAAATTGTTTCACCGCTTTATTTGGTTGGTGAATATTTTGGCCGTTGTGGCATTTCTGTAGAGCTCAAGAGCTTATATTCTTCTTTGACCGGGGTTGTTCTTCCCTCAAAATTTGAATTTTTCGTAGCCGCAGCTAAATTGAGCACATCCACATCGGTTTTGTTCGAAAACAACATTCGAAGATCCGTGTGTAAATAGAGTTTTCCAGAACGATCGGTGGCCAATCTGAAAATTTTACAAAATTTATTTAAGTTAAATTGATTTTTTCAATACAAAATTTTAAGCAATAAGAAATTTTGCGGCTTTTCATATATGAATAAACCTTACTAAGCTTAAGGCTCTATTTATACTTCCGTCGCGTTGCGACGCGACAGTGCATTTTTGTGTCGTACGACGCGTCGCACGACGCAAAATGCACTGTCGTGTCGCGACGGAAATATAAATAGCAGTGGCAAAGACGACGACCGTTTACCACAATGAAGCGGGGTTCGACTCCCATCTTCGGCAAAAAGTTTTTGCGAAAGATTTTAAGCCAAAAAATTTTCTTTTGGTTCGGATCCGAAACATATTTGAATTTTAAATATTTTTTTGAATTTAAAAAAAATTGAAATATTCCTAAATTACCTTAAATGTATCAGATATTTCAACCAAGAACGTTGCGCCTCATCTATACCCATATTTTCCGGCATACAATAAGTTCGTTGTCGCACAAACGTTTTCGATTTTGGCGGCATGTCCGTGACATCCACTTTCACGATGAAAATTTTCACTACTGAACCTTGTGGATTGAACAGTGTCTAAAAATTTTTCAAATTCGTTTTTATTCACAAAATCATTTAAAAGTTTACCGCTTGCACAGTGCATTTTTTAGGTATATGAAAAGCTTTTCTGCGAAAACCCGCTAGGCTACAATGACCCTAAATTTTTGAAATTTGTAAAGAAATTTTGAAAATTTAATTTTTACGAGATAGAGTGAAGGCGTGGCATCATCACAGACGTCGAAAAAGAATGTTGTCACTGGAAGCATTACATGTGGCACTGAGAAAGCACCATGGACTGCTAAAAAAGAAAATTTATTTTTTTGGAAGAGAAATGGCATTTCGACCCACGTTCTTCGAAAAATGAAAATTATACTCCTAACAAGGGACATTCACCAGGGGCCTGTACAAATAAGTGAAAAGTGTAAAATGAAAAATGAAAAGTAAAAAATGAAAAATGTTCTTCAAATGTGTTTTGAAGGATTTTTCACTTTTCATTTTTCACTTTTCACTCGTCATTTTTCAGTTTTGAAGTGGATTTTCCATTTTTCACTTTTCAATTTCCACTTTTATTTTTCATTTTTCACTTTTTTTTGAAATATCTATTTTGACTTTTCAAAAAAAAGTGAAAAATGAAAAATAAAAGTGGAATTTGAAAAGTGAAAAATGAAAAATCCACTTCAAAACTGAAAAATGACGAGTGAAAAGTGAAAAATGAAAAGTGAAAAATGAAAAATCCTTCGAAACACATTTGAAGAACATTTTTCATTTTTTACTTTTCATTTTTCATTTTACACTTTTCATTTTTCATTTATTTGTACAGGCCCCAGGTGATACTCCCAGTTTTTTTTTAAAACGATTTTAACTGGTTCTATAGGCCCTAGTAGTTACGGAAACATCAAAATTAGAGTTCCCTAGTTCGATTTTTGGGGGTAAAAATCGATTCAAAAATTTTTTTTAAATAGAAAAAAATTGTGCAAAAAAAGAAGTGACGTGGTGGGAACCGAACCTGCGCCTAACAAAACACATTAATGCAATCTAACCCACTGCTCTATACGGACTAATAATAAAGTGAATGATTTTTTTACTATGTTAGGATTGAATTTTTGCTTTTATAATTAGAATTGAACTTTTTAATATTT
>OZJO01000325.1:42894-75779 GCA_900406225.1 Acrobeloides nanus
GGTTGCTGCAAAAGTAATGAGGCAAAAAGTTAAAGTCTTCTTATTCAATTTAGTTCTTATTCAATTCAATTTTAAAAGGAAAACAAAAAATAGGCTGCATAGCTCAGTGGTTTTGCTCTCGCTTTACTATTCCAAAGGCTCTGGTTCGACTCCCTCTTGAAGCAATTTGTTTTTGCGCGAATATTTTTTGATAAAAATTGAGGACCAAGCAAAAAAAATTTTCGAATTTTTTCCAGGAATCTTTTTCCTATTGTCTCTGGATGAAATTAAAACCAGAATTATAAAAAACGGATTTATTTTAAAAAAAGTTATAATTAATGTGTTTTTGTGTTGAAATAAAGACTTTAACTTTTTGCCTCATTACTTTTGCAGCAACCTAATACTTAGGTTCGAATCCCCACCCGTACAACTTTTTTTGGATTTTCATGAAATTTTTTCGCAATATTTTTTTCACTCATCTGTTTGAAACAGAGCTTTTTGGCAAAAGTAAATTCTCACTTCAATTTTGCGGCCAAATTTTGAGGACTTCGTTTCAATGGAGCTGGACTAGAGTTCATGGGTAGCCTAGTTTTTGGATGAAAAACCATAGACCCACAAAAAGATGTGGATGGTCGCATTTGTAGTGGCTGTTTTTGTGGTGGTGTTTCTGAAAAATTTGAATTATCACAAAATTAAGGTATAAGAAAAAATTCAACATCAAAGGTAAAAATCGATCAATGGAGCAGTCGGTAGTGCAGTAGATTTGCATTTTAACGACCAGGTTCGCTATCTATCCTCGTCGAAATAATTTTGCAAAAAATTTTTGCACTTGCTCCATTTTTTACATTTTTCGAGAAGCTGGTCTAAGCATAAAGCTAAGCCTAAGCCCAAGCCTAAACCCAAGCCCAATATCAATCTGAAGCCTAATCCTAAGCTCAAGTCTAATCTTAAGCCTAAGCCTAAGCCCAATACCAATCTCAAGCTTAATTTTTAGCATAAGCCCAACCCCAAGCCTAAGCCCAATACCACTGCTCCATTATGATCGATTTTGATTGCTGGGCCAGTTGCGCACATCCAAAAGTGAAAAGTAAAAAGAAAATATTTTAATTTCGAACGTACTTTCCACATGCACAATAGAATCAAGGGCCTTTTTTCATTCTTTTTTTAAGTATACTCACCACTTGGAACTTCTTTTTCCGGACTCAAAACCGAACCCGTGGTGTTTCTTCTCGTTCTAGATCTTCTTGAGGCCGTACTACTCGCATTTGAACCAGACGGAGGTGATTTTCGAAAGACCTTGTGGTGGTTTTTGGACCCGTGTTTCTCCATGAGATTTTGGCTAGCATCAGAATCGGACCGTTCGGGATCGCCCGAATGTCGTCGATTTTGCAAAAGACCCGTTTTGGCAGATGAAGTAGTTGTTGAAAGAGATGATGATGCCAAAAAGCTTGATAGGACCTAAAATTTAAAGTCAAGTTTTCGTTTCAATATACAACTTTTTTAAAGGACCAGGATCAAGAAAAATGATTTTTTTTAAAGTAGCCTATCTTGTAGAACACAAAATTCTGGGCAACTATGGACAATAAAGTTATGTGTTTTGAGTTAAACTGGAGGATTTTTATGTGATTAAACGTTTCCTAAGTATTCGTGTCAATACACACCAAAATTCAAATTTTTGGCGGACAATTCGTTTTTCCATCTATTTTTTAAACTTTCATAAAATGAACTTTGTAGCAATTTTCTGGCTGATCGAAGGCCGGTCAAAAAATTTAAGTAGTGGTCCCCCATATATGGTTGTTCCTCTTCATTCCTGTGGCCTGTTTCACCACTTTTTTACTCATACTTATCCTACCTCAACTTCGGTAGCCGTACTCTTCACTTCGGTGATTTTTGTTTTCTCTGCATTACTAGAAGTTTGTTTGGTATCGGAAGAACCCGTATGTTTTTCGTTGAAAGACGCTGCAATATTTGGTGTACTCGTACTGGAATTGGAGTTATTGTTATTATATACAAAGGTGGTAGAATTTCGTGGCGATGTTGACAGAGGTGAAGGACATAGGGATGGGAATTCTTGTGGTGTACTACAACCGACTGGTGACGAGGATGTTGGGGATCCGAGGATCCATTCCACTGATTCTTCGACTCTTAAAATAATAAAAATATAATTTAAATCTAAAAAATCCTAAATCTTCGTGGCTCAGTGGTAGTGTTCGTATTTGGTGTTAAAAGCCATGTTTTATCCCGAGCCGATTCAAAATTTAGAATTTTTATGCACTTTTTTGAGCTTATTAAAAATTATGAAATCATGTATAAGTTCATTTTGAAGTTATTGAAAGGGCTTGGGCTTAGGCTAAGAATTGGGTTTGGGCTTAGGCTAAGGATTAGGCTTAGCCTTAGGCTTGGGATTGGAATTGGGTTTGGGCTTAGGTTAAGAATTGAGCTTGGGCTTAGGCTAAGGATTAGGCTTAGGTTTAGGCTTAGCCTTAGGCTTGGGTTTGGGCTTAGGCTAAGGATTATCTTAGGATTAGGCTTAGCCTTAGGCTTAAGTATAGTCTTATGCATTGGAGCTGTCCAAATATTACGTAAAATTTACCTAACAGAAGGACAAGTATTCTGCATTTCTGGGAAACCATTTTTTCGAATCCACTTTACTTCAATTGTCAAAAATTCATCTGAATCCAATTTACAGTAGGGAAATCTATGCTTTTCCAAATGTATCGATCCATCACTCGAATCCACATGAAAATGTGAACTTGTCGATAGGCTAAAATTATTTAATGAGTTAAAAAATTTTTAAATTAAAAAATACCGATAAGAACATCGTATTCCTGGTGGGAATTGATTATTGTTATGCATAACCCATGAATTGACTGGAGAAAAATGTAGTTGTGAACGAATTGCTTGTTTCAAAAATAGGGGTAGGATTGGACGACAGTCCTAAATAATAATTTTAAAAATTTGTTTAAAATTTCAATTTTGCCTGATATGTTAAAATTTGTGCTCCATACACGAGCACTCCCCAGAGAGAGAAAAAACGACATACCCCAAAAACGTCATTTTTAATTGAAAATTTTTTCGGTGATGGTGCGAGATGGAGGGGTTTAACTACTAAGGGGGAGTGCTCATGTATGGAGCACTCTACCACTGAGCTAGAGACCCATGTGAAAGTGGATCGCTCAAATGTTCATATGTAGAAACTTATATTTTTTGATCATTCAGTGTTGGCAATATTTTTGTCTACTCACCCCTTCATTGACCACTTTTTGTCTTCTAACAGTCCAAACTTCGACTTGTTTTGCACACGAGCATTCACATGGATCTGACATTTTACAATCTTCATGCACTAGTACAATATGTATTGCTATAGGTAAACCAAAGGATAAAATATGCTCTGCTTGTTGGATAGTCATTTCTGGGACTTCACATTTGGGTGGTGGCTTCTTGAGTGTCTCCGGAGGAGAGGAAGAAGCCGCTGCAGTTAAGCCATCAACTGGTGCTGTTGGTATTGGAAGGTCACCCAAAGCACTTCGGGAATCAATAACGGATTTGATTATTTCACCGGGCAAATCCATCTAAATTTATTTTGAAATTACACTATAAAAAAGTAGTGTAAATGAGCTTATTCATAGCTTAGAGGCTAGTGTGTTAATTTTTGAATCCAACGGCCAGGTTCGAATCCCAGGGTTTCCAAAGTTTTTATATTTTTAAGATTTTTTGAACTAAAAAGTATGAAATTATAGGAAAGTTCATTTTGAGGCAATTGAAAGGGCTTGGGCTTAGGCTTAAGTCTAGGCTTAGCTTAAGCTTAGAATTAGGCTAAGGATTAGGCTTAAGCTTAGTCTTAGGCTTAAGCTTAGACCTAGGGTTAAGCTTAGGCTTAAAAGTTAGTTTTTAGGTTTAGAAGTTTATGCATATATGAAGATCGCAAAAAATCGCATTTTGTCAACAATGTTAAATTTTTAGAAAGAAGTCGGAGAAAGAAAGTATTTTCAGTTTAAAAAATTGTAATTTTTTCAAAAAATATCAATTTTACACTTAACTTCATAATTTACATTGGTCATTTTTAGTGTATTAAAGAAGGGAAAAGTGGACGTCGTTGCCATTTCATAATATGACCAGGCGATTAGACCTCTCCTTTCACCCATTCATTCCCGATTGATGATCGTCGGAAAAAAAGTCGCCTCAATTTTTATGTACTTTTAGAAGAAGCAAAAATTACGAAATCGTCTTTATCGACTCAGCTGATTAAAATCAATTATTTTGTGACAGTTTTAAAGATTAGATTTTTTGCACATTTTTAGGAGCCTCCATCCAGTGTAGTATACCAAAATAATTTCAAAATTGAAAAAATCCTTCGGAATAACATTGTTCATAAACAAAAGCCCACCGAGAAAAATTCTTTTTATCATTTTTAAAAACATGAAAAATAAATTTGTGAAAAAATCGAAGCAACTTTTTTTTTTAAAAATACAAAAAAATGTTTAATCTGGGATCGAACTCGGCATCCCTAGCATCTAAAGCGAAAATCATACCACTAGACCATCAAGGCTAATTAATTTGGGAAAATTTAAATTTACTAGGATTTTAAGCAATTATTTTTAATTAAAATGTGTTAAAAAATATTGTTTAATTTAAAACCCACTTTCATATAAAAATCTTCGTATTTCATCAATCACAAACAATGAATATTAAACCATCACGAACCAAGCTATAAAAAACATTGATTTTTAGACGCTCTTTTTAACTGCTATTTTGTTATGACTAATCTGTATGATTATAAAAAATTTATGAGTCAATACGTTATGGCACTTCTATAGTTTTGCGCTCACATTTAAAATTGAAAAAATGTTCAAAAACGGATATTTTTGCCAAAAAAATCAATTTTTTGTATGCAAAAATGCTTTTTTTCAGTGGTGTGGGCTTCAGGAGTTTCCAACACCAAGTACCTCACGCCCAGCGGAAACCTCGCTGAGGGCATCTGAAGTATTGCAGTATCTCTCCAACTCCACGGTTTCCCTCGCCGGAATTCCCTTGTAGTAGAGTTCGCCTGGTCGCCATTGTTATGAACGTAAACCCTAGGTCCTGGGACGACCCTCATCAGATCGGTGACCATCGGGCACGACCACGAACACATATCCAAAAAAAATAATTTAAAATTTCACTAACCCCAAAAGGAGAGCTTCGTGCCAAATATATTGTGTAAACACTACAAAATTTCCATCGCCTCACACACATAAACACGTAAAAAGAACAGAAACAACTCTGGTTGTTTATTTGAAGTGATGTGAGAAAGGGAAATATGTATAGGAACACAAGAGACCGCAAATAATTTGTTGTCTTATGGCATTTTGTTTGTAGTCTAAAAATCTTTCTAATTATACAAGGTGGTTTTTCACGGGAAGAAGGGAGATGAAGAAAAACATAAACACGCGTGATTTTGAGATTGCCTGTCACGGGGAGAAAATGTTAATAGGGACTAAAGATTGCAAAGTAGTGCTATTTATGTTTTTAGTAGTGTGCATATATGGAATTTTGCATTTAATTAATGAATGTGGAGAAAAGGAAATCAATTGTTAAAGGACCAGCCCACTCAGAAAAAATACTATGAAAAAGTTATATATTCGAAAAGTTCATGAAAAATGAAGAATTTTTTGTTTTTACGGTAACCTCTGAATCGTTATCGAAATAATCGAGTTTGAAGTTGGGGATTTTTAGAAATCTGTGTATTACAACAAAAACAGTGAAAATTCGTCCCTGAATCAATAAAATTTGTGTATTGACGCGAAAATTCAAATTTTTTTTGGCAGTTTTCGTAAGTCGATGAAACACGAAAATTTTTTTTAAATTTTCGCGTCAATACACAACTTTTATTGATTCAGGGACGAATTTTCACAGCGTTTATGTTTTTAGAAAACGAAAATTGCGTTTTCGTTTTTTGGCTAATTTTTTACGGTTGACAAGTCGCGACCACAGTTGCACAACCCCGGTAAAATTCGACCGGGGGGGGGTAGATCATGGGATAGGGAGGGGAGTGGGTCATGAGGTAGGTAGGTCATGAGGCGGAAGGGGTAGGTCATCGGTCCCCGGTGCCGGGGACCGATTTTTTTAGAAGTAGACCTAAAAAAACGTCGCCAAACTGGGGAGGGGGTTGGTCATAAAAACAAAAATTTAGGACCGGGGTCTGTGCAAATGTGGTCGCGACTCGTAATCTTTTGCAAAATGTAGCGAGACTCCTCCCACCATTTACGTGAAAAAATCGTTTTAAAAAATTCGCTATAAATACCGAATTTATTGCGTGCATCGAAAACCCTTGGAAACGCCTCCCAGACCATGAAATATAAGATTTTCGTATTTTTTCAGTTATATTTTTGGTAGGAATTCCTATTGAAAATATGAAAATTGGATATTTCATAGTCTGAGAGGCGTTGTCAAGGTTTTTCGATGCGTAATCGATTTCTCGCATAAAAATACCCCTAATGAGTCATTTTGGAAGAAAAAAATTTTCACCAAAAAATGACCAAATGGCGGTTTTTTTGAACATCCTGTAAGTAAAAATACAAAAGCACAAATGGAGCCCCAACAATAGAAAAATTTACGATCTATATATTTCTGGGAGGAGCTCAACTATTTTCCTGGGACCTATTGTTAGTCATAAAAAAAGATATATTTTAAAGGAACATCAAGGACACTTTTTAAGCACGCAAATTAAAAAATTCAACAAAAAAATAGATATTCTAGCCGTCATAAACAGCTTGAAATTTGAGAAAACATAAAACGAAGAAAGATTGTCTTTATTGTCTCGTTCAATGAAATACAACATCGGAATTGGATGCAATTTATGCTGAGAGAGTATATGACCTTGAAGAGACTCTAGTTACGCATAGAGCCAGACACCTAGAGTAATTTAGCGATTCATAGAAGGGTTGGACTGGTCTCAAACTCTATCTTGAATTCGGATCACTTCACATCAATACTCGTTTCATGGATTTTCAAATTGTTTTATGGGAATTTTATATAGCACATCCAATTCCGTTTTGGTAATAAAAACAACACAATATAAATTGAGTCCTAAGACAATTTTCTGAGAATTTCCAGCTTAAAAATGGCAATTTTCAACAACAAAAAAATCGATTTTTTGGCAAAAATAGTCATTTTTTGAAGATTTTTTCAATTTTAAAGGTGAGCGCAAAACATCGCCAACGTGTTTCCCGCATAAAATTACCCCTAATAGGATCATTTTTGAAAAAATTGCATAGCATAAAAATGCATTAACGAAAAAATATTTTAATAAAATCAAGAATAACAATAAACGAGCAGAGACCTATAATAAAACAGTAACAAAAAGTATCATATTTTCTCATCGATGGACCATTTATGGTGATGCGTCTTCGAATTAGCTCTCAAGATCCTTCTTTTCGCTCTCACACCAAGTTTTTCTTTCTCTGCCTCAAAGCTGAGCATCTCCGCCATCACTTTCATCTCGTGCTCTCTTTCTTGGCCGTCTTCACGGTAGTGTTTAATCAGATCGTAATATTCATAGCTCGTATCTTTGGTATACTGTATAAATTTCTTCTTGTGGAACGGTAAGACTTGGCCCCAAACGGATTTCTCGTCAATTCCTTTGATGTTGTACAGCTCCCAACGGCGAGTCCATGGTGGAGGTTTCATTATGACCTGGAAAATGGGTTAAATTAAAATATTTTATGCTCGTTTGACTAGATTATTGCGCCTTTAGGTTTAAAAATTGGTTTTTGGTTCAATTTTTGAACGTATTTTGAGTTTTAAAAAATCGATTTTGGAATAAAAATACGTTCCAAAATTGATTTTCAAGCTTAAAATTAAATCAAAAATCGAAATTTAAGCTTAAAANACGTATTTTGAGTTTTAAAAAATCGATTTTGGAATAAAAATACGTTCCAAAATTGATTTTCAAGCTTAAAATTAAATTAAAAATCGAAATTTAAGCTTAAAATTCAGTCACAAATTTAATTTAAAAGCAAAATTCGAATTATGATCGTAAAATTCAAACAAAAATTGATTTCCGGTCTCAAAATTTCATCAAAAATCAATTTTTGAACCTTCTTTGAGTGTTGTTGCTTTCAAATTATCATACTTTAATCGGATTAATATGAACAGGTTTCCCAAGAGGCGATTGAAGCGCCTCCATATTCATATCAAAAGTGCTATACTGTTGCTGAGCATCAACCAAATAAGACAAGTCATTATCCAATCTTCGCTCCAATCTTATAACTTCGATCTTTTGAATATCCGGTGAGTACAGATCATACATGATTTCTACGCCTATAAAAATAATATCGTGGAATCGCTGAAAATCATCAAGGTCATACCTAGTCCATTGATAATGTTCCTTAAAGTGAACGTGTGATGAAGCATTTGTTTTTCTCGGTGAATACATATTCCAAGAAATCGCCGCTTTTTGCTATCAAGATATTTATCGGCTAGTGTTACCGCGACGATTGAGCCTGAAAAATGGAAAAATAATTTTTGAGAATATTAATGAATGTAGAAAAGGTGAGAAAGTGCACGTCTACTTAATAAAATATGCAAATTTTAAACAAAAGACAATAGATTAAACAAGAATATTCGGCAAAAACAAAAAAATCTTAAGAGAAATGCATTTTTGTACAATTTTTCAGTGATACGCGAAATGATTGATTCAATAAAAAGTCCCGTGGTAGCCAAAAAATTTTCGACTATATTTATTCTTGCGATTCTAACACTCAAGACAAACAATCCAATATAACTTAAAATTTTTGAGATAAAACATACAAATTTCAACACCAATCGAATACATAATTAATGCATTCTACTAATTTAACAAATTCAGATAAAAGCATTTAGATGGGTTACTCGGGTCAAATTTTCCTACCGGACCCATCGACGAGACGAATTTGATACGAAATGAGAACACAAGATGACTCTTGCAAATGCTTCGATTTTAGTCAACAAACAAGACTGGGCACTAAGCAGCACGCAGCACTCTTAGAGGCATAGGAGACTGAATTTTGTTTATCCTTCGAAAATTCGGGTAGGATAAAAATTTTATATGTAAAGTCATCTATGCAAATATTTTTCGAGCAATGATCTTTGATAAGAGCAAGGAAAAATAACGTCATGAAAACAAGTTTCAAGCAAGGCAAAAAATTATTAATTATAGATGAGTTAAAATTAAGATGTTCGAGTTTTCTGATACCTGCTTTCCTTTCTAAAGGTTGTCTCAAACTCTTAAATTGATAATGAACATAAAAAAGAACAATTTCCATATCGAACTTGTGTCGCTGAAAAGGCCAAATGAACGGACACCTGATAAAATCGAACGGACATCTGATAAAATTCAACTTCAATACCCAAAATGAACACAAAGATTATATTTATGACGTACAGAGTTTCAACCTATACAAGTCAAAAAACTGAAAAGTGTGTTTTCTATACTATCTAAAAAATTTATTTGCGTGTTGGGCGCACTTCTTAAATTTTTCAACAAACATTGGAGAATGCGCGTCAGTCAAACACAACTTTCAAGACGGTTTTTTATTCCGGACCACTTCACTCAAGAAAAGTTATTTTAATCAAGTTAATGCTAGAGCACGAAAAGAACTTGAAACTTATAAAAACTTTATCAAATAGAAAATAAGAATTCACGCTAAGTTGAAGAAACTTTGTCATCATGAAAGCCAAGAGCATAGGTCGACTTTTTCCTATTGACAAAGAAAACGGAGATAGGGAAACGAAAGAGAGCAACGAATTCTTGTGAACCTAGCGGGATTATGTTTTCTCTGTGCACTTTTGAGAGACTTGAAAAATTGAACCCAGTTTTTTCATCTTGTTTCTTCTTTCTAACAGCTTGAGAATAGAAAAGATCCTTTTCTTATTAAAAATCGGGAAAATTCTTCGAGAGCAGGAACTCTCGTTTAATTAAACTGTAGAAGATTAAAAGGCAATTTGTATGCAAGAGACTTCGTTGAGATGCAAAAAACAAAAGCTTCATGAAAGTCATACTCGATTATATGCTTTATTAAAACAAGATCTAGAAAGAGAGAAAAATAAGATTCCTAATATACAGCCGTGATTATGGGACAATACCTTCACTAGCTTAGAACTGAGAAAAGAATTGAGTACCAGTGATCATCTCTAATAGAAAAGTCGGCATTTTAGTATTTGTAGTTTTTTGTTGTAACTTTTTATGGTTAACTTGGATTTGAAAATGATGTCCTACAAAGTTGTTAGTCAGTATTCAATGCATAGTTTTGTAAAAAATCCTATTTAAATTCGTTTTCTGGAAGGAGATATACATACGTAATCCTTAGCTATGTTTTTAGTAATTGATAAAAAGCATAGCGTTTACTCATGTATATTTCCTTCTAAAAAGCGAATTTCGAAGGATTTTTTCAAAACTATGTAACCAATGCTGATGAACAACTTTGCAGCACATCGTTTTCAAATCCGAGTTAACCATAAAAAGTTACAACAAAAAACTACACATACTAAAATGCCGGTTTTTCGATTAGAGATCACTGTTGAGTACCAGATGCTACTTGGACTACAATTTTTCAAGGATGGTAATGCCACTAGAACTAGTATCTACGAAGGTTGCAGTATACAAGAAGATCTTCGAGTCAGTTTGGTTTACCGAGGAGGAAGAGAAAAAAGAGCGAGAAGAATCAATGAGCAGACAATGTCCGAATCACTCTCAAGTGGACATGTCTCAATCCATGGTGTAAAGAACTAAATCCCTAGATCACCCTCAAATGGACAATGGTGCTAAGAACTTAGGAAGTCGTACAAACGGAGAGAGCACAATAAACCACGGAAGCTCAAGATCCTGAAAATAAGCTACGCCTCAAAATGATTGTGGGCAGAATCTCTAGGTCTTCATCAGAAGCTCAAACCTAGTTATCCAAGAGTTCCAATAGCAATGGACTCAAGCTCTCTAACGACATTTGAGAATAGCTCAAGACTCAATGCCCGCAGTAGAAATTCTCGTCGACGAGAGATTGAAATGGGTCCGCCGTCAAACTGACACTAAGTTGATCCCAGTTTTAAAAGGTCCGAATTCCAAATCAAGCTTATCAAGAGAGTCATGAAGGAAGACCCAAATCCAGCGGCACAAGTTCAAGAGTGAAAGACCGCTAAGCTCAAACAGAAGGAATCTCAAAGAAGGAGAGGTGTTGTAGTGACTAGAACAGGTGAACGCAGCTGATGCTCTAGTTCCATCACTAAAACACTTGGACTAATACTTCATTTTTCAGGTACGATTTTACTCACAGGTTGAGCGTCGGCTGCAGATAAGATCCACCACGATGGACTCTGGAAAATGCGAAGACAGAATCATAATAGATGAGTTGATGCATTCGCGGAGAGATCATTCTGAAGGACATGAGACGTAGTCTTCTTCTTCGGTCGTGTTCAGCTCACCCCATAGCCAACGGATGGAAGGGAAATTTTCGAGGCACCGCTCTGGAGGAACGACCATCCCTTCCTAGCTCGTTTTGGTGTAGTTTAGGGNCTCACCCCATAGCCAACGGATGGAAGGGAAATTTTCGAGGCACCGCTCTGGAGGAACGACCATCCCTTCCTAGCTCGTTTTGGTGTAGTTTAGGGGTTTTAAAATTTGAAAAGAAAGAAGAAATTATGGACTCAAAATCGAAGACTAAAATACGTAATCGAAGCTCCAAACCACGTAATCCAGCTTATTTATGCAAAATTTTGATGAATTATTTTTCTATCTAGCCATCTTTGATGAGAACTTTGAGACCTAGTTTAAAATTATTGAAAAACTGGCTTTTAGCTTTTTAAGTCAATTAAAGAACGTTAAGTAAATGTGCTTTCGTCTTTTAGTCTGGGCACTTTGTTTGGTGGAGTCCAAAATCTTTAAAACACTTTTTTAAGAAAACAGAGCTTTATGTCACAAAATGTTTTGAGGGTTATTACTTTTTCGTGCAATTTTCTCCTTTTACTATCGATCTTCATCAAAAGTAACCTTTAAGAAAATTACTTTAAATAACTCGAAGATGAAGAACAATACCTATAACCAATTATGCTACTATTTGAAGCTATCCTAAAGGTGCTTTGTCAGCTATATATTCGAAAATTCTCGATAATCTCTAATCCTACAAAATCAAACAACATAGAAAAACCTAAAAAAGCAATCTTAATTTCCGACTATGATAATTGAAAACCTTTGATAGATTGGTTCATTCTTCGTATTCCACGTAAAAAATACTATTCAGTACTCTAAGATTAATGCATTTTCGATAGATATTCCTTTTTAATAATAAAAGCATAGACACAAACACATTCATTACAAAAAATTGGCAGATATTCATGAAAGGTCTCTATTTTTTATTTGCAAGAAACAAACCGATAGGATAGGTTATCAAAGGGCAGAGAGTCTCTTCGACAAACAAAATCGTTCGGTGTTCTAGCGCTTCCAAGAAAGTACACTTTTTAGATGGAAGGCGAATGATTAGGAATTGATATGTCAGTCAATAAAGATTTAAGACTCTACCAAACAAAGTGGCCAGACCAAAAGACGACAACACAACAAATCTTCAAAACGCTCTTTTAATCGGCTTTAGAACAAGCAAGTCAGCTTTAAAAAAATTTTAAACAAGAACTCAAAGATCTCCTCCAAAAATGGCAAATAATTTTGGCAATAGAAAGTTTTGAAAGTCACACGAAGCTAATCGAAATGCCAACTCAGAATAACATGTGGTTTTCAATGAGAGACCTATGCCTATATGAAATGAAAATAAGATGAGAGAACAAAGGGGTAGAGCAAAGCCACAAAGGAATGATGCATATTTATTACTAGTAGTTGCAGTAAACACAGGGAAAACATGACAAGATTAAGAAATTTTTTTACATCAATATTGAGAAGAAAAGACAGGAAGCCCCACAAAAAGAGCAATTTTACGATTTTTCAAATTTTTTAATTTTCATAAAAAAATTCTTTAGAGATGTTTCTAAAAAAGAAATCGATTGCATGCATTGTCGGTCTCTGAAAACGCTTTCCTGACTATGTAATAGCTTATTTTCGCTTCGATAGCTAAAATCAGTGGTGTAACTAGGGAGGGGGAAACCTGGGTTGGTTAATAGCTAGCCAAAAAACGGCCACAAATTGCATAAGGGTCCCCTATGATTTTTGGTGGTTCTCATCCATTTATGGATGTCTGGTTACGCCACTAATGTAAATTAAAAAACTAGAAAAAATCACCCAAAAATTGCAATTTTTAGGGGCTTCTTGTAAATCACTCTAATTGACATGAGTAATAAAATCAGATAATCTCAACCGTTAAGAAACAAAACTTAATAATAAAAAAATAAATTTTAACATAGATCTCAATTATAAGTGAATAAAAAATTGCATATTCATGTGTGAAAAAACGATTTTATTTATACAACTCAAGACCCAAAAATTCAAAGACATGAGAATTCTATAGGCGTGCAAATTGAAATCGTGTGCAAATAAAGAGAAGTTATCGAAAAATTATTCACTTACCGACATAAAACTCGGGAATGTCAAGAATGATTCGTCTTTCCATCATATCGGCTCGTACCAGCTCTTCGTAGAGCGGATTTCTGCGGTTCCATACCGTGGATTGCAAAAAGTCCGGATAGGCCAGACTACAAAAAATTTCATTAGGAGTTGATTATCACATTTTTAGATATATCAAAGATGAATTTTCCATCTTGGATATAAACCTAAAAAAGCATAAAACATACNGGTTCCATACCGTGGATTGCAAAAAGTCCGGATAGGCCAGACTACAAAAAATTTCATTAGGAGTTGATTATCACATTTTTAGATATATCAAAGATGAATTTTCCATCTTGGATATAAACCTAAAAAAGCATAAAACATACGAAAACTCTTCTAATGGTGTTATTCTTTTCCATAATTCCTTCGGTTTTAATTTTGATTCAACAATCTGTGAGTTCTTCTTATCTGTAACTTGAGGCACAACTCTAAAAATTACAATCATTATAAATTTTTTACATTACGATTAAAGGCGCCCATACAATGGTGGCGAAAAGTGTGACGAAAAATCGAAGAACTGATTTTGTGATTGTTATATTTTTTGAGAGCTTCGCAGAATTTTATGCATTTTACAAAAATGACGTGTTTTTTCATGCTCTATACCTTTTGTAAAATCGGCGATGCTGTCAAAAAAAGTTATAGCCATTAGAAAAAAGTTCTTTGGCTTTTAGTCACACTTTTTCCACCATATTGAATAAGTCTTAAGTTGCCCGAATTACAGAATGAGCCAAAAAAACCATACTTTTGCGTTTTTTGGTGAAAATTTTTCAAAAATCCCCATATAAGGGATATTTTCATGCAATTTTTGAAAATTTTTCGCCAAAAAACGTAAAAATACGGTTTCTTGGATCACTCTGTAAAACACTGCGTTCTGTGGTAAAACGTAATAAAACCCATAAAACGTTCTTTAGACAATGAACCTCTCTATTTAAGTCAATCAAACCAGGTGACTTGTTTGGTTTTAATACAACTACTTAATTTCAGAGTTCATTTGTCTAGAGGTGGAGTTTTATTACAAAAAAGCGACGGACTTTATTCAATGTTAAAAAGGGATCAAAAATTATCATCTTTTTCGGTGGGTCACAAGCACGCAAATGTGAGTGTAAACACGTGAATTTTTCACGCTCTCAAATATTAACGACAAGACGGCACTGGGCGAAACGGAATTTGTTGATGGTCGATGAGAGGAAATGTTGAATGGAAAAAAGTGCTAGTGGATACATCAGTGAGGGAAAGACATGCCGGCCTTAAAAATTGCATCAGCTGACGAAAGTTCACTCATTTTTAGTATCATGAGTTGAGTATAGGATGAATTTAAGTAGAACATTCGTGAGAAAAGCTTAANCATCAGCTGACGAAAGTTCACTCATTTTTAGTATCATGAGTTGAGTATAGGATGAATTTAAGTAGAACATTCGTGAGAAAAGCTTAATGAGATTAAAAACTTTGGATCGAAGCAATTTTGTCAAAAATTACTTCAATCCAAAAAAATAAACCAGGAAGAATGCAAAAATGAAAACCAGTTATGTGCCACCGCTTCCTAGAAAAACAGTCATATCTTTATCAATTTTACGAAAACACACAACGTTTTATTTTGATGTTGAACGTTTATGCAACAAAAACCAAAAAAATTTTGTTCAAAACTTTAAAGCATAACATTTTATCGCCAAGGAACTGGAAACTCCTCCAACGGTTACGGTTCATGATGCGCTTCGCTGATACGGTTCATTGACCATAAATTTTTGTTTTAAAGTTTTGAACAAAAAATTTGCGGATTTTATGGTATAAACGATGAGCATCAAAATAATATAAATTTATATTTTTTGGTATATAATTTATAAAGATATGCCTATTTTTCTAGGAATCGATTGCACATCACTTATGGAAACGCCTATCTCTCTAAACTTCTCAGCTCAAAATTTCTAGCAAAATGAATATTAAAGCTCGAAAAACATGACACAAACAAATGAATTTACCATTTTCATATATTCCCCTCATAAGGACAATCAAATGATGAATGCTTCAGAAAAAATACCCTCAAGAGAGAGAAAGAAAAGCAAATTTTTTAGGTCTTCTACATAGAATTATGCCTCCTGCTAGCCTAAACATGGCTATTTATTGCCTTCAATCCAAGGCCTCTATGATGTCACGAGTTCGTAGTGTATAAGAACATGCCGGCGGTCTAATTCCCTTCAATAATTGCTTCACTCGCAAGGAAAGAGGGATTCACTTTCACCTCGTACAAACGATGATGAAGAACTGGTTCCGATAGACGAACACAAATTTTTACATAAAGAAAAAAATATGAAATAATAGAGCATCTAAAGAGCAAACTCATGTGAGAAATAGACAAGCGACAATTTCGGACGGAAAGAACGATGGAATAGAAAAAATGCTATTATATATGATGGATGAAAAGAAAAATGTTTACAGCGTAAAAAAACTAAATATTTCATGACTGGGATTCTCAAGCAACATATCCCAGTAGACCTCAAAACATTGCGAGTGCCTTAGGTCACTCTGAGTGCCCACAAAAATTTTTTAA
Organism: Acrobeloides nanus; assembly: GCA_900406225.1. Taxonomy (NCBI): domain Eukaryota; kingdom Metazoa; phylum Nematoda; class Chromadorea; order Rhabditida; family Cephalobidae; genus Acrobeloides; species Acrobeloides nanus. The sequence goes on from OZJO01000325.1 coordinate 58,980, forward strand.
CATTGTATTTTCAAATAGAAAATGATGACATAGTTTGGTACAGGGGGTCTATTGTTGTACTTGATTAGTGACAAGTGATCGCGACAAATTACAAAAATAAAGGGAAAAAACCGACAAGTTGGCACATGAAAAGTAAAAAGTTCACTAAAAAATCGATGCTTGTTGAAAAAAACTGACTAACCTCTTTTGCTTTTTTCGACAAGCGATAAAACTGTCGGTTTTTTAGTGAACTTGTCACTTTTCATGTGCCAACTTGTCGGTTTTTTCTCTTTATTTTTGTAACTTGTCGCTTATCACTTGTTAAGTACAACAATCGACCCCAGGGTGGCGCAGTCAAACCCGATCACTCAATTCTAAATGGAGTCATCGTTTATAAAAAACTTTATGTAACATTATCAAAAACAAAGTTTAACATGTTTGCAAATAACAATTTTCAAAAAAAACATAGTGATCGAGTTTGACTGCGCCACCCTTTACAAATGTTACCAATTTTTTCTATTTAAAGATAGATCCATGACAAATTCATTTTTTCCAAATTCTTTCCAAAAATATCCGTGGTACTTTGTATCCTTTTACGAAGATGATGTTGGAATCATTTTTTCTTAGTGTACTATAAATAGCTGTTCCGCATTTTTTCGCTCTCGAAATTGCCGCATTCATTGCCTTCCTTCTCCTATGTATCAATCCGGTCCTACCATTTTGGCCGCCATTTCCTTTCCCTATTCCAAAGTACCCCCTCTACATCTCCATATCACAATGCAAATGTTCGTAGCTCAAAACCCACTCCTGTTCTCTGTCCATCTTTCTCTCAGCTGTCGCGTGTAGCACAATCAGCTGAGCAAACTAGCGCCGGTGTGTATTGTGCCGCAAGCTCCGCCTTATCGCCCGTATGAGCTTTTGAAGGCCGCTGTTATTTGTTATTTTTCGCGATTGTGTTTATGCGAAGATTTCGTCTATAATACACGCTCGAAAAGACCGACTCCGGCTGAGCACACATTCGGGTGTTGATGCAGACCTCTAGTGTAGACTATGCAAGAGCTCGAATTGCTGCAACACGGCTGTACGCAACGCCCAATAACCAATGCACATATATTATTTGTGGAAAACGGAAAGAATGAATTGGTGGTACTCGCCTCCCGAAAAGCGTCTAGCACATGAAAGAATGAAACATTTAGAAATCACAGGCGAGACGAAACGGCAGATCTTTTTGCGATTGAATGATGAAAAATACAATTTTCATGCAATAAATCAAGAGATTTGAAAAATAAATAAAGCAAGTAAGACAAAAATATACATATAAACAAAGTAACAACGCTAAGAGGTTTTATATTTAAAAAATAGCAACTTGTATTCTTTAAAGCAGAAATGTGTGTTTCTATGTGTCCGGACTAACTTTTTTCGCCTAACATTTTTCTTAATCAACGTGAAATTTTATTGGGAACAACTTTATAAAACATCACTTTTCCAGAAAAAATCATCTAAGGGGTAAAAAATCGATAAAAAACCTTTTGGAAAAAACCCCTCTAGGAGTAAAAACATGTGGGACATCCGAATTTGACATTTTCGAAGCGAAAAAACACTTTCCTGATTCAGGGAAGGCCAGTGTATTAAAGCAAAAAATAGTATTTGTGCGACTTTTCGCTTCAATAAACAGATCCTCCTGAATAAGGGAAGCATTTTTTCACCTCGAAAATATCAAGTTCGCATTATCCGCATGTTTTTGAAAATGTCAAATTCGAATTTCCCCCGCATGTTTTCTATTTGAGCGCCGAAGGCGCGTCGGTCTAGAAACTACTCCGTGATTTTAGGCAAGAAAATTCAAATCGTTTAAATTTTGACTAATCCACTTTCAACTTTTATAAATACATCACAAAAAATAAAGTCGTAGATCAAAAACCTATTCCTTCAATTCTAAAATTTCGTTGAAAAAACACCCAAAAACCATTACTTATTTGTCGGTACAAAGATAAGCTGTTTTTTAACCTCTCATGTTGACATTTCTCATCGACCAATAAGAAAATTACACTTCAAATCGAATAAAGCTATAAATTTTTACGAGTAAAACATTTTATAGGAATCATAACAAAACGTGTAAATATGGCTTGCTTCGATGAAAAAATCGGGAACACACGATGCAAATGGATAGATAAAATACTCGTCTGATTTGGAAAGTTAAGAAATGCTGAGGATGGCATATTCGATTCTTGTGTAGGAAATCTTAGACTGTAATTTTGAACGGTCAAAATCTCTTTAGTTAAATTCTCAATCAAATTAGTCAAAATCTTTAAATAGTCTCGTATTGAAAAAAGGTAAATTTTGGCCATTTTTGCTGAAAAAATTGAAAATTTTGGACAACTTTATTGAAAATGGAACATTTTGGTGAAAATGATTAATTTATAGTTTTTGGTTTAAAAAATAATAATTTTGAAAAAAAATATTTTGACATGTAAAATTATCATGTGTGACGTGCATAACTAAAAAATGAGATAAAATGAATTCATTCTATTTTAAATGAAGCATCATTAGATGCCAAGATAAAGTTCATACACAACTAAATTTAGACCAACTTAATTAAAGAAACGAGACAGAGTGAGCAGCGTCGTAACTCGGGTCCAAATTTGGGGAGGGAAGTTTTGATTGGGGAAGATCTTAAGAAATTTTCAAAATTTCGCCAATTTTTCGAGGGGGAAACGTAATTTTTCTTAAGAAATTTTTTGTCTTAGTGGAGGAAATTCCCCCTGATTCCACCATAACTACGTCGCTGAGAGCAGTGGCGTAGCCAAGAGTAGCTATAAGAGCGATCACTCTCCTCGTTCTGGAAAAGTTCTATAAAAAGCATACGGGTACCCCCATTATGATATATCAGGTTGTTTCAAAAGTTCGCGGACTTCATTTCTCACTTTATAAATATTCTTTATAAAATATTTTTAAATTAAAAAAAATTAATAAATAATATTTACAAGGTGAGCCAAAAGAACCGTTGCGTTTTTTGGTGACAATTTTTTAAAAATCATCTATAAGGGGTATTTTCATGTGAGAAATCGATTGCATGCATAGAAAAACTTTGAAAACGCTTTCCAGACCGTGAAACATCAGACAACATGCGCTTCGTTGAATCGCTGAGATCCCAACATTCGGTATTAATTCCGAAAATTGTATATTTCATAGTCTGGGATGCGTTTTCAAGGTTTTTCGATGCGCGCAATCCATATCTCTCATGAAAATACTCCTATAGGTGATTTTTGGAAAACAATGTTTGAAAAATTTTCGCCAAAAAAACGCAAAAGTACGGTTTTTTTACTCACCCTGTAGAAGTGAAAAATGAAAGTGAAGTCCACGAACTTTTTGGAACCTGATATCAAATTCGTTAATAAAAACCTACTTATTTTCAGTTTCCTGTTTAGGTGTCGCATCAAATGAATAAGATCGGCTGCATGAAGCAAGTCCAGGTGGCACTCGTACTAATCTTAACATTTATAAAAATTTCGCCTAAATTTGGAAACTTAGACATTTGAAGAAATAAGCAAAAAATATTTCAGGAAGATTTAATCCTGAAAGAGATGTATCAACAAAAATACAATATTCAATTTATTTTTTAAAGATTATCAAATGAGAAAAGGCATAATTTGACCCCAAAAAATCATTACAAGAACAAAGATTTAATTTATACACCTTCTGTTACAACGGGAAATTGATTATATTTGTAAGGGTCGCGGAAATGCTCGCTAATCATCTCGACAGTGTCGAGGCACGCGCTAATTAGTTTCTGTCGAGACGATTGAAATTCACATAATTACCAGTGTTTAAATCTGTTGTACAACAGATTTTCTATTGTGTTGTACAAAAGAATGATTCTGTTGTAATCTATTGTGTTGTATTAACACAACAGAAAAATTGGGTACTATTTCGGTTTAGTGGGCCTACTTTAAAAAATTTTTAATTTTTAAAAAACGTCATTTCTAGGGGTAATTTGTTGCGCTGGACTCCAAAAACGCAAACAGAAAAACTGTTGTGTTGTATCAACAGGATCATTCCGTTATACAACACAACAGATTACAATAGAATAATTCGGTTGTACAACACAACAGATTTGCACGTTAAAACTGTTGTTCAACAACACAACGGTTTTAACACAGCAAATTTAAACACTGACAATTACTTTTGTTCTATCAACGCATAAGGGTCGCCGCAAATGCGCGCTAAGAATCTCAACAGTGTCAAGACGGCTAAAAATGAGCGCTAATTGCATTTTGTGCGTTGATAGAACAAAAAATGATGAAAATCGTTTTAAAAATTATTTTTTGAAAAGTGCGTCCTCGGTTCCGAACTACTACCCAAAAGTAATTATGCGAATTTCAGTCATCTTGACAAAAAGCAATTTGCACACATCAGTTTGAATTAGCGCACGAATTGGCGCGCGTTTCGACACTGTCGAGACGATTAGCGAGCATTTGCCGCGCGCCTAAAAAAGGGTCGTTTGATGTTTCGAAACTTTTATGTTTTTGAGGATTTTTTCGGAAATACAAGGCCAACCTTGATAGTTTTGGTGTCATTAGAAAGCTGGATTTCGTAACAATCGAATGACACCAAAATCATGCCATAACTCTTTCTGATTGAGGAGTTATTACATAATTAGTAAAAATGTCAGTTTTTTCGACATTTCGATAAATAATTATGCAATATCTCCGCAACCAGAAAGAGTTATGGCATGATTTTGGTGTCAATCGATTGTTACGAAATTCATCTTTCAAACGATACCAAAACTATCAGGATTGGCTTGGTATTTCCGGAAAAATCCTCAAAAACATAAAAAATGTTTCGAAACATCAAACGACCGATTGGGCAAACTTCATAAAATTAAAAAAAGATAATTTCCAAGAGCGCAAAAAACATGAAATAATTTCTTTACGAAACAAAAACTTTTCACAACAATTTTTATTAGTAATTTAATCAAAACCGTTCAAATAATACACGTAGAGAATATAAATTATTGCTTCGGCGTAGGGAGGAGGTGAAAGGCACCGGTGCCGTTCACTTCGAGGACACATAAAAAAGCACCAGCGCCAGTAAAAATGTTAAGAAAAGCGCTGTTGCCGGCCAAAACGTGCTGGTGCCTGCCTAAAATGGTCATATAAGTGCCGATGCAGGCCCAAAATGTGCCGGTACCGGCTTGAAATCGTCTGACAAATGGCGGTACAGGCCTGAAATGGTCATATAAGTGCCGGCCTGCACCGGCACTTATCCGACGATTTCAGGCAGGCACCGGAACTTATATGACCATTTTAGTCCGGCGACGTGCTTTTTCTAACATTTTTACCGATGCCGGTGCTTTTTTATAGCTACTCTGGGTGAAAGGCACTGCCAAAATTCTGGCGGTGCCTTTCACCCCCTCCCTTCGGCGTATCAAAAATGGTTGAAAGTTTTAGAAGTTTAAAGTTTATAATTAAAAGAAAAATGAATAAAATTGGATACCCGAAAAAGTAAAATTATCAAGTTAAAATATACTCATATAAATTTAAACAAAAAGGAAATTGACAACATAAAAATACAAGTTAATAATTTATTTGCACCATAAATAACCATTTTAATCTAAACAATTTTTCATAACAAATGGAATTTCAAGAAGAGGATATTTTCGAAAACAATTTTTGACAAATGTTCAAAATGATATTTTTGTTATTATTCTATTCTTCCTAAAATTCAATTTTTCTACTCCACCGACGCAAACCACATGTAAAGAGTGTGGTTTATTGTTGAATTTGCGGATTGAAATGGTCTTTTACAACAAATACATTTGTTACATATGAACAGTAGCATTATCATCACTGCTTTGTAACGTATATTCAGTTCCATCAGAAGTTTCAGATGAATCACTACTCCAATCGCTTGAATTCGATAAACCACGAAATCTTAGAGATGTGTCATTTACTGCTAATGCTTCCAAATCCACACCACCCGTTACACTTGTTCCCGGAATCAAAGCAGCAAATTCATTTTGCACATTCTCTTCTGCACTAACGTGATGAATTTCAACGATCTGTTCACGAGCTTCGATTTCTTGAACTTGATTTGGAGTTTGTACATGTCGATTCCACAACCAAGAATTTCCTTCTTGCTTTTCCACAAAATTTCCATCTTTGCTTAAATCCGCATAGCATAATGGACAAACAGCTCGGACAAAAAGCCATTTTCTCAGGCAAAACCCGTGGAAAACATGTTTGCATGGAGTGATTCTAGCACCACTAGACATTTCACCAAAACATATAGCACATAAATCGCTTCTATTTTTAAGCTCTTCTTGAGAAGCTGGAATCAGACAGTTGATTTTTACAGCGGCTTCCTAAAAATTGGAGTTAAAAAAATAATTTACAGGTCTTCTCAAAACGCTTTTCACACAGACTGAGATGAATAAGCTTTGAGTTTACAGCGTTTCATGCGTTGTGCGCAGCATTTTCGAAGATCCGAATTTGCATACCTGTCTAGCTTTGATCGAAAGAAAAGCTGAATGAACACGTCTCCACACATTGAAATATGTATGAACGACCAAAACGACTACACTGACTACTGTCCATTGTCCAGTGGTTATGGAAGTATAGCCACCATAGAAGACAACGAAAAGAGCTAGAGCTAATTCAACAAAGCGAGTTAAAATCTTGCACAAGAATATGAGATCATCGAAACGTTCCCAAGGCTCGGGTGAACGATTTTCGGCACATGTGAGGAAATATATAACAGTAGTAGAAATAGTTCGAACAGATATTAGTAGGCAATTTGAGATGATTATGATGAACCTAGAAAAAATTTTTAAAAAAGGAAACCTCGTTGGAAAAATTTTTAGGATTGTGTAAATGTTAACTAAAAAATTTCGATTTTCTAAAAAAGCCTATTTTGTACTCGCGGGGTTGTTGACTGTGGATAAAACGATTTTGAAAGAATTTTTTCATTAAGGGGAATTTCGGATGGGATGATGAGGGATCCCTGTCATAGGGGGACAAACAGGGAAGGATAGGGGGCTCTGGTGCTGGGGTGAGTCCCCAAAATTGTCAAAATTTAAAAAACATAAGGGAAACCAAGGTGATTTTTTCGAGTTTTTCAAAAAAAAATTGCAAATTAATTTACCACAGATCAACTGGAACAAACGACATTAGCATATATGCAATACCAAATGGCGCAAATGTTAAAATTCCAGCTAATACCAAGCATCGAATGTGTTTAGAAAACGGAATATAAGTCATAGCTGCATAAGCTAACATCTGTGGTTCCAAAATGTCATATAACGATTGCAACAGTGCCGATAAAACTAAATTTGACTTATGACTAATCAATTTTATTTACACTAACCAATAAACAGCACCAGTTTTAACATAAACGTCTTCTGTTCCGTTCTCATTCCTAACACTCCTGCTTGGGCACAGAGAAAAACCAACGTTAATGCTTCAGCATAGCCTTGACTACCGCTTTGGTTAGGACTAGGCGCACTTCCGATTGCAATTTGAGTCCATTTAACAACAAGTTGAGATCCATAACCGATAGTGAGAGCGAGGGCCAGGAGGGTGAATGGTGAGCTAAAAATAGTTGGAGCTACTTTGGCTCTTATACCTCATTTGAACATGGTCTAAAATCGAAAAATTTTATTTTTCGAAATTTTCTCAAAAATAACCCTATTAGGGGTAATTTTATGCGGGAAACACGTTGGCGATATTATTTTTGCGTAAAAACGCTTCCATTTTTTAGAAAATCGAATTTTTGTATATTAGCTTTTTCGAAATATGTACTTTCTTTGTCTTCAATGATGTTCGAAAATTCGATTTTCTAAAAAATGAAAGCGTTTTTACGCAAAAATAACATCGCCAACGTGTTTGCTTTTAGAACACGTTCAATGGGGTATAAGAGCCGAAGTAGCTCCAAATAGTTGATATATTATGACAAGTATAAATGTCTACTTTGTAGTTTCTGCAATTGCAGCTATAAAACCAGTACCATATGGAGTCTGCTTGATAATCTCAGAATAAAATCTCAAAGAAAACATAACTAGCCAACCACAAGTTAGCAATTCGGCTATTCTTAATCTCTTCCAAAACATCACAGCGCCTAAATTTTGGAAGTGATGTGATGTCCGGAATCGGCTTCCGGGGTGCTGGGTCGAAATCGAAATTTCGAACGATAAAAAGCACCGAAATATTTCGTAATCTTTGCCTCGAAACTCGAGATTTCAATTTTGACCCAGCACCAGCTTCCGGTTCATACCAAAAGCAATCCCTCGAACTACCAGCACAGCCCTAACTCTTCTACACCCTCTTTTCAGCGATTGTATCATACTAGGCACATGTGTAAGCACATATATACAAATAAACAACATCGCCGCCGAACAAGCAATATTATGAGCAATAATGAGTTTATCCACTGGACAGCCACACATCCTTGCAATGATAGGAATTGTAAAAACTGCCAAAAGCACTCTGCCAATATCACTTTCAATGCCAATAATAATGCATTGTGCTACGCTAAGCATTAGCTTAAAAAAGTTTGGATATAGTGATATTCGAATAAAAGAAACCTGTGCTAGAAAATTAAAAGCATGGCGTTCTAATTTGACGAAATCGTCCAATTTGAGATCAGGATCGGAGTTTTGTTCTTGTTGCACATAACAGATAGATAAGTGGTGAGCCAAGCCAAATAATAAGATGCTCAAAGCGTGGAGGTATACTTGTATGAGTTTGGATAAAGGCAGAAATAGTAGCATACCACACAAGACTAGCACTAAATTCAAAAATGTAATTGAGAGTATCAGGGGGAGGGGGCAAAAGTTCGGGGACAGATCGACAAAAGTTCGGGGACACTACCCCCTCGGATTTTATGTTTTTCGGTGTTTTCAATACAAAAAACGCAAAATCCGACAGGGGTAGTGTCCCCGAACTTTTGCCCCCTGATATATTCAGTGCGTAATTTTGGTCCAAATTTGGAAGAGAATGTTTGGGGGAAGTTTTGGACTTTTCTTTAACTTTTCAGGACGTCCTGACAAGTTCCCAATAAACAATCTGAAACTTCGTGATGAAGATTGCTATAAATCCATTAAAATTACAATTTTCCCTATGTCAGGACTTATTGCATACTATGCCAAGACTTTTTGCACACATGGACAAGACTTTTTGCATCCCATGTCAGCACTTTATACATCCTTTGCCAGGACTTTTCCGCCCTCTGGATGCCCCATAATTACGGCACTGGGTATATTTATTTATATCATACCAGAATAACTCAAAATCGTCGCTGCTGACTGATCCAAATTTCTCGTATGCACAAACTCGATAATTTTATTCACTTCCAAATAAGACGGCAATTCTGAAGCTTGTAACATATCCTCCGTCAATTCTGATATATTCATATCCCTTTTGATCCACCATATCTCCAACAAAAATATGCCTGGCAAGCGTAAAAAGTTCTCAAATATCCGCAAGCATAAACTTCGAATATTTTCATTTATTCCCATTGAACTTCCAGCAAAATCCATTTTGTTCTATAAAAAAATGTGCAAAATAAAAATAACGATAGAGTTACCTTCTTTTTTTCTAGGTCAATCACCTTTAAGAATGGTTAATCAATCACATTTTCGAATCCAATTGTTAAATTTCTGGAGAAAATAAAAGTTAAATTGAAGTAGGAGGAGTTTCAAAAAAATAGAGTTTCAAGATTTGGCGGGAATTTGAATAGGGGATGAAGTCTTTTGTAGGGTTGAATAAACGCCACCTTTAGGTGGTAAATGCCAGCTCTTTTTGTACCATTTTTAACTAATCCCACCTTTTTTATCACCAATTTTTGTCATTTTTAAAGGAAATCCTTTAAAAGCCACCTTTATGGATAAGAATTGCCACCTCTTTTAAAAAGTCATTATTCATCCCTAAGGGCCGCCACTAATATGTTCGGACGGCTCCCGAACGGACTTTAGTTCACTAATAACTTCACTAATTGCGTTCAGACGCGTTCGGAAACATCACTAATAGGCGTTCGGACACGTTCAGAAACGTTCGGACGCGTTCGGAAACGTTCGGATGAGTTCGGGCGCTCGTCCGAACGCGTCTGAACGTTTCCAAACGCCTATTAGTGATATGTCCGACCGCAATTAGTGATAAATTAGTGAAGTCAAAAATTTCCGAACGAATTAGTGGCGGCCCTAACAGTGTTGTCCCCTGTACACATGAAAACACAAACACATTGTGTACACAACACACGTGTACACAAACATATGTGTACTCATGTGTAGACATTATGTTGTGTTGTGTACACATGAGTACACAATGTAATACGAAAATTTTAAACTAAATTTCCACGACAAAAGGATTTACAACGAAAGGGTTTACAACAAATTCTTCAAAACAAAAGTGGTGGACCCAATCAGTGTTGTCCCGTGTACATATGTGTTGTGTACACACGAACGAAATCGTCGTAGGAATCGAATTTGAATTTGTTCTCTTTATAGGTTTTTTATTTATGACAAAAGAAAATTTTGGGTCAATGTGTTCAACTCACGAGTACTCATGGTACACAACACAGTGTGTACACTCTGTGTTGTGTACACATGAGTTGAACACATTGATTCAAAATTTTCCTTTATCGTGAATAACAAATCTATAAAGGAAACAAATTCAATTTCTACGACGATTTCGCTCGTGTGTACACAACACATGTGTACACGGGACAACATTGATCCCTAATCTTTTGGGGCTTCTTTTTTCTATAAATAATTTCAAATTCCACTAATTAAGATCAAACATTTCGATATAACAAACAACATTATCTTTATTGTCCTCCCTAAAAGTTGTTTGTACCTTTCAAAAAAACAAAATTATCAGCGATTAAATCACCAAATGGCAATAACAAATTAGTTTGATATCTATTTAGAGGTAAGCATGTACAACTGAACAATGTTCGATAATATTGTTTATTAGAAAATTGCCTCGTTCAAGGGTACTCGAGACACTCAAGTTTAGCTAAAAATGGAAAATCACTTGTTGGAAATGGCTTATTTTTATTTGTAAAATGCGTCTCAATCAAAACAACCAAAAATATTTGTTGCGCCAGTCCATTTTTTCATATCTCGAAAATTATGTATTCCTTGGAAATAGAATATATCGACTATCCTGAATTTAAACTTTCTAAAATCCTTTTTCACGTTTTTATCTACGATTCTAAACAATTGTCATGTCAAATGCTTTCTCTCTCATTTTTTAGACTTGATAAAAATTTTGTATAATATCATCCAATTTCAAACGTTTATAACTCCTTATTGGTAGTTCCGATTTTCGAGATCTTAGGCTTGTTAATTTTGTTAAGATGTAAGAAATAAAAGTGTGATCCATTTTTCTTTCGAATAGTACAAATTTTATTTTAAAAGTTCTATAAAATCACATTTAGCAGATTTTTCTGCCTCTGTGAAGCCAATTTTGGCGGGAAACTATGCATCACTGTGTGGCAATATTTTAGCAGGAAAATGTGTCACATGTTTTCTTTAGCCTAGTAAGCATTTTTCAGACTTCGGGAATACGATTTTTGAATTCAACGCATAAAATTACCCCTAGAGGTGTCATTTCCAAAATTTTTTCGAAAAGTGGGTCCTTTGATCCGAACTAGTACCAAAATGTGCGACCATTTTAATAAGTTTATTTTAATCATGTTTATATGAAATCAAAGTCAAGTTTTATTAAAGTTCAAAAATAACAATTCAAATGCAATAAAAATATTCAATGTTCGTCCTTGAATCGGATTCGATAAAATTTCCATCGCTAAAAAATTGTTAGCACCCACACCAATTATAAAAAATTAAGCACAACACACCGAAATACCTTAAGAAATCCTAAGCGATTACAACAAATTCATTGATTTCCTATCTGGTCTCTTAAATTTCGGTGAGTCGTGATGCTCCGTGCTCCTAAACAAGCTTCAAGATTTTCCTGTACTGAAGCTTCTCGATCGATCGTATCAGTCCTCCCTTTTCTCGTAATCCCTTTCAAAAATTCAAATGTGTGCTCCTTCTCTTTATTCAATTCTCAGGTCCTATTTCATTCGATTTCTGGAAGATCATATATCTCCTCGTTTAAAAATCGAAATCGAGTAGCTCCTTTTATCCAGTGGGTCGTCCTTTGTCAATGGGTCGACTCCTTTCATTTATAGGGGCTGTTTCCTAATCGATCGATCGATGATCAACGGTCCTTAGTCCTTCACTCCTCCATCCGATCGATCAACTAAATTAACTATTTTATTGATGAAATTAAAGTGAATAAACTATAATTGGAAAATGAAATAATAAAAGTAATGCGATTTGATTCACTCATAAAGGCAAGAAATTTTGGAGGTTGTTTTGATAGGGTCGAAATTTTGAGCACAAAAACTTAGCTAGTTATCGAAATAGATTTTTGTTGTATAAATATTAAAACCAGGGTTTCCAGATTTTCTGGTTTTAGGGAGTAGGGACGTTCAGCACGACCCATAAGGCATATTAATTTTTTAGGTATCAAAAAAGAATTTTAAGGGCATACAAAAATCATTATGCACCTATTTTTTCAGATAAATGTAGGAATCAAACAAAAGCATATCATTCATACAAAAAATGCATGCAAACCCTTGGGTCCTGTTTAATCTTACATTCAGCAAATAGCACAGTTCGAAAAGAAAACGAAAGGCGCTGATCAAGAATGTGTTTCTCCTCCCTCCATGGGGCCCTTATGTTTTTGGGCCCCGAGAAATTTTTTCTGGGTCACCACTGCAAAAATTCGATTATTCTAAAAAATTTCAAGTATAGAATTTTTGTTTTCGTGAAAATTTTTGGCAAAAATTCTATTTTGAGCTTTTCATGAAAATTAATTATTTGAATTTTTGGAAATAATCGATTTTGTGCAAGTTCAGAATTTTCAAAAATCGATTTTCATTATACAAATTCTTTTGTGAACCAAAGTTCAGTTTTTTCGCAAAAATCTTATAAAACAAAAACAATTTTTTGGTCACCACGCTCCGCGCATTAACCACAAATTTTTTTGCGTTAAAATCTAATTTTTGAAATAAGAATTGATTTTGAAGAAGATCTGGAAAACCTGATTAAAAAACTAATGGAATTCCTTTTCTTAATATTATAAAATTGAGTCGGATTTATATACACTCCTGTGCAAAAATATAATTTTTTGGGGTTTTCGATCCTTAAAATTGAAAAAATTTAGAACCTTTTTTAAATAATAAACTCGGCGACTTTGCTTTTATCGTATTCAGAAGCCCAAAATCTGAAAAAAGAAATTGAGCCAAAACCTTTTCCCTACTTAGTTCTGAGAGTGGATTTATATTTTTGTATAATTAAAAATAACGGTTCTTTCGATAAAAACTTGTATATTTTTTGTTGTCTGAGACATTTTTTGCTAAACATATCTTTTTAGCCTCTAATCTTTCTATTAAAAAAGATTACAAATCTACTTTTCAATTTTAAGGATCGAACCCCCCCCAAACGATTGCACAGAAGTGTATAAAAAATACCTAAGTATTTTTAATTTTAAAAAATGACCATAAATTTATAGAGTATTAAAACCACACCAATAAATAAAAATAGAGTGAATCACAGAAAATCAAATAAAATATATAGCTTATAGCGATAAAAATAACAAAAAATTTCAAATGAGAACCTGTAATAAAATCCAATCGATTACAATTAAATAGATAGAATAATTCCATTTTTGGCGCCTCTAATAGGAGCGAGAACGACTTCGAGAGCGGGAGCCACCACGAGGACTATATTGTGGCGAGCCACGCGGAGGGTATGGAGAACGTGAACGAGAATGGCGGCGTCCAGAAGCGCCATTACGACCACCACGAAGATCATCTTTTTCATCGGCTTCTTTCACTCGAACATAAGAGACTTCACCCTGAAAGTGACACATGAAAAATTTTTCATAAGTATTATAATTCGCCCCCAAAAAGTATGTTTTTTGTTGCAAAATTCATTATAAAAAAATCTACTTGGGAAATCGAAAAAGTGCAAAAAGGAAACCTTGTTTTTGTCGATTTTTACGATAAAAATAATTCCTTTTTGCCCCGAGCTTTAGAATTTGAGATTTTTCAGTCTGAACCGTTTTTGGGCGAAAAACGGGATGAGAATATCGAAATCTAAAGCTCGGAGTAAAAAGAAAATATTTTTATCTTAAAATTCGACAAAAAAGACCGGGATTATATAGACCATGCAATTTTTTCAGATAAATGTAGGAGCCAAACAAAAGCACATCATTCATACAAAAATGCATGCAAACCCTTGGATCCTACTTAATCTTACATTCGGCAAATAGCACAGTTCGAAAAAACGAAAAGCGCAGATCAAGAATGTGTTTCTCCTCCCTCCATGCTCATATATAGACCTTTAGAACGTTCCCTTTACTAAATAGATTTTTTAAAATAAATTTTGAAGCAAAAACGCTCTTTTTTGGGCGAACTCTAATAATTACTGACTTCATGAGATTTAAACTTGGTATCATCCAATTTCCGGAGTGCATATTTCATGTCATCGTAACGAACATATTCCACAACTCCAGTGCCATCCTTGAAAACATCCGAATAACAAACATCACCGGCTTCTCGCATATGGTCTTTCAGATCCTGCCAAGAGCCACTTGGAGGTAATCCTAAACAATATGTAAAAAATCAATTTTAAAGGTTTTAAGGCAAAAAATTATTACTGATTCGACTTTGAGATCAATTCAAGAAACATTTGAAAAATTGAATTTTTCAGTTTCTTAACAACTCAATTTTTGAGAATAAAATATGTATACTTGTTAGAGGTGTGCAGGGCCGAGTCCATGCCTAACATAGGCCAGGCCAACTCTGGCCTGCCCTCAGACCGCCTAGGATTGGTCTGGGCAGGCCGGTATTTTTTTAGATCGGCAATTATAATTTTTTTGACTTTTAGATAAAAAATTGCATTTTAGTCACAGGATAGCTTTTGAAAGAAAATAGTAAAATTTTGACGATTTTTTAATGAAAAAATGACATTTAGTAAAAAATTCAGGCCGAATGGCCTGCAGACGGGCCTCCAAAAATTAGGTCAAGCCTTCATTTTAGTTTAGGTCATGATTAGGTCAAGCCGGTCTGTCCCTTGCATACCTCTAATACTTGTGTACTTTTTTTTAAATATCAAAATTTTTTTGGTATCTCTCGGAGACCAAAAATTTTTTCTCTTGAATTAGTATCATATAATTTTTTGAGGTATCAAAAACGAACTTTAAGGGCACACAAAAATCATTATGCACCGATTTTTTCAGATAAATGTAGGAGCCAAACAAAAGCACATCGTTCATACAAAAATGCATGCAAACCCTTGGATCCTGTTTAATCTTACATTCGGCAAATAGCACAGTTCGTAAAAACGAAAAGCGCTGATCAAGAATGTGTTTCCCCTCCATTGGATAGGCTTGAAGGGAAATATTGTAATTCTTTTTACCCAAAAATACAAAATTGACAAACAATGATAAGAAAATGTTAAATTTGTCAAAAATTCAAAAAATTTAAGATTTTAGAGAATGGCAAAATTTGAAAACTTTTTCGCGTGATTTCCTATGGCGGTTTATACAAATCTTAGTTGTACCTGTAACTAAGACACGGTATCCAGTACGACGAGGCGGTGCGGCTTTCGGCGAACGTCTACGAAAATCTCCACGACCGCCTCGATCATCATCGCCATGAAGTGGTCGACCACCAGGGCCACGTGGACCAACACCACGCGTAAACTCAACACGAAGTCGATAACCATCAATATCATATCCATCACGGTATTTCACAGCATCTTCGGCATCACTAAAAATCAAGAGTTAATTGAGCAAACAAAAACGATCTATTACCGGGGATCTTCGTATTCTAGAAAAGCAAATGGAGATTTTCGCTGTCCTCCAGCTTTTAAATCAATATATGCAATTCTTCCATATTTCACAAATATATCTTCGACATCTCGGGTACGAACATCTGGTGGCAAATTGCCCACATAAACACGGACATCACGGCGGGGTTCTCGGCTACTCATTTTTTTCGTATTTTTGTATCCTAAAAATTGGAATATAAAACACATATAATCATCTTATTTTGGATCACATGCCATGAGAGTTAGAAAACCTCGAGTACAGTGGCGTATCCAGGAAGGGGCGTCCACATACAATTGTAAAATTTTTCCTAATAGTCCTCCTTTTATGTTTTGCTCAAAATTGTTGAAAATAAATTTCAAAAATCCTAATGGTCAATTATTTTTCACTAAATTTGTCCAAAACTTCCCATTTTTTCAACAAAAATGTCCAAAATTTAACATCTTTTCAACCAAAATCGTAATTTTCTGAGCATTTTCTAACGAAAAATTTTAACAAAATTTCAATTTTGCATATAAAATTTAATCAAAATTCAATTTTTCATTTAAAAAACTTATTCAAAAATTTCATTTTTTCATTAAAAAATTTATTCAAAAGTTTTATTTTTTCTTAAAAAATTTGTCGAAAATTTCGTTTTTTTTAAAATTTTAAAAAATGGAAAAAAAACTAACGTATGAGATAGGGGGGGGGGTCAAAAATCCGAAAAATAGCAAACGTCATTTAAGGACACGAAGGGCTGGCACTAATTCGTTCCGACACGAAATTCCGGAACTCGTCGGAACGACCTAAACTTTAAAATTTTTTTTGCTAATAGATAGAACTTTTTATGTTTTATCTATTAGCGAAAAAAATTTTTCAAAAATTTTAAAGTTTAGGTCGTTCCGACGAGTTCCGGAATTTCGTGTCGGAACGAATTAGTGCC
>OZJO01000326.1:0-13168 GCA_900406225.1 Acrobeloides nanus
AAAAAAAATTAATTTATATATGTTTTTAGACCATTTGGAGCCCCTCCGGCCTCATCTTTATTTGGGAGTACAGGTCAAACAACATCAACATCTGCAACTTTTGGTGCAGGGCAATCAAGTCAGAATACTGGTGCTAATGCATCAACAGATCAAATTGAACAACCACCTACGCCACCTTCTGTGGAATTTTCTGTAAATAATTTTTAAAAACAAAATACACCATTTAATTCGCGCATCCTCATACAAAAATTCAGTTTTTGGCTAAAAATTTTTTCAGAATTCATGATAGATGAATGAATGATCTTTTTTTGAGGAGTTACGAATATGGGAGGGGGATGGTTACTCATGAACTCTTAAGTCATAATACTTTTTTTTAATTTTAGGAATGCATCGCATCAGAAACCAATTTATCAGCTACATTTGTCGTACCTCAGAAGAAAAATATTCCCAGTGATGAATCGGAGCATAAGGTAAGCAAATAGTTTTTACTGATATAAAAAAGGAGATGGATCGTGTACAGTGTAGCTAGGGGAAGAGAATATCATAATCACGGACAAAAATTTTTCGTCTTAGCGCATTGTGGGGGAAGATAACCAATCAAGGTTTCTAGTTAAAAGTTCTTGCTCAGAAGGTTATAATCGATCACTGNACAGTGTAGCTAGGGGAAGAGAATATCATAATCACGGACAAAAATTTTTCGTCTTAGCGCATTGTGGGGGAAGATAACCAATCAAGGTTTCTAGTTAAAAGTTCTTGCTCAGAAGGTTATAATCGATCACTGATTTTTGTATTGTCCGGAGCCAACAGCCGCTACATAGGAAACTATTGAGTTAGATATGGGAAGGTCCCATGAGAAGAAAGTAGCTTCCATGGGAAGGTCCATTATCTTTTAAGGTTTAGGCCTAGGCTTAAACCTAAGCCTTTAGCCTAAACCAAAGCCTTAAAAAAATGAACTTTTTATTTTTTTTTGTTTTCAGCCTGAGGGATTCTGCATAAGTACCCTCTAACCTCTGGAGGTTTGTGAGGTTATTAACGTGCGCCACTTTTTTCAGTGATTTATCAAAAATTATTTTAGGTTACAATTGCAACATTAGAACTGGACTCAACTTTTTACTACGCTTGTGTTCCGAAGAAAAACAGAAATGTCTTCTTGACTGCCGAGATCAAAAACACTTCAGAATTTCCACTTCTCTCTGGAAATGCATCAATTTATGTGAACAGTGCATTTTCTTCAACTACTTCAATTGAACGAATCGATATTGGAGAAACAATCAAGCGTTCTTTGGGCACAGATCCGGGTATTAAAGTTGAATATAAGCCGGTCAAGAGTACATATGAAAAGGTAATCACGTTTTCATGAAATTAAAAAATCAAATTTTTTAGAAATTGGGAGTTGTTTCATCAAATGTGTATGAACAAGTTATTCTTGTGAAAAATAATAAGAATGAAGCAATAGTTATGACTATCTACGAGCAAATTCCGAAATCAACAAATGAGAATATTAATGTAAGAAAAAATAGCCCAAAAAAGTTTTTTTTTATAAAAAATTGTTTTTGAAAATGCAAGTACCCCTATCTCCCCCCTCCTCCCACAGGACTATTATTTAATTTTCTTCTAGATCAAACTTATTCTCCCCGAAATCAGAGAAGAATCAGAAGAAAAAACTGCAAAAGAACACGATGGAAAGGACAAAATTGGTGCCAAACTAAACAAGCTGAACAATCTGGAATGGAAAATCCAATTAGCACCTGACGAAGAAAAAGAACTCACTGTCAAATGGTCAATCGACTATCCACAAAATGAATCACTCGAGTATTACGAATCTGAAATTAAAGAAGCTGCCATCAAACCGTTTAAATTTTGAATTGTCGATTAAATTGTTTATTGTTGTGATTTAATAGCAACCTCACATGTTTTTTGTTTTGTAAATAAATTTATGTACGATTTATGATAGAAAAATGTCAGAAAATATATACAGGATGGCGCACAAAAAACCGGGTACCTAAAAAATGTCTGAAAGAATTAGGCAAAAAGCCTGGTGTCTGGAACCTAATATTAGCCTTAATTCGTTGAATATTTTTTCAAAATTTTTCAAGAGTACACCCCCTACTCCCGCAGCTGGTTACGCCTCTGGGTTCCGGTTATTTTGGCGCTATTCGGTTCCAGAGTTTTGGATTCTAGTGACAACTACCAACTATGAAATTAAACCAAGTTGTTTCTAAGTAATTTATTCATGTTTACTTGATCACAGGGCATAAAGCAACGATTTTATACAATACTTTATCAAAATAAAATTTTATAAACATATGTGTATAACGATTTAACAGGTGTCTCAAAAAGATCAAGTCACGATAAATGACAAGTATTTTTGTTACTTTTTTTTCATAAAACAAAATAATAAAATGTTTTAGAATTGGAAAAATTCTATAAATCACTCTCCTGGGTCGTCACGGATATTGTACGGATAACAGCGGGGAAGAAAAGAAAATTCTTGAGAAAATTCCTCCCCCCAAATTTGGACCAAAATTACGACGCTGTAGTAACACTGTTACGACAGCTGTTTCTGCTATCTGGATGCATCCGTGGCGGATCCAATTATCTCACATATGAGAAAGTGTTCATAAATTTAGCTAATACTTTCGTTTCATACAAAAAAACCTTAATAGCTATGAAATAAAACAGACATTTATATAAAATAAACATTTTCATATTAAAATCTAATTTAGGAATTGGTCAAAAAGTATTTATAAGTAAAGTGAAGTGGGAAAGTCATAGATAGATAGATATGCATAGCTAGCAATTAAACAATGGGAATGTAATTTTCGATTTTTGATCTATGTCTTTGAGCGATACATTCGGCAATCCAAATAATGTTCCGCATTTCTTGCTCCTTCAATTTAATGAACGCATAAAATACACCGAAATGAAATTGATGAAGGTATGCTTGGACATTCAATTTGACCTAAAAACGATGTCTATATTAACAAACAAATTTGTTGCAAAAATTTTTTTCCTCCTTTTGGAAGAAAAACTCAAGAGTATTTTTATGCGAGAAATCGGTTGAAAACTCCTCCCAGACCATGAAATATAAGATTTTCGTATTTTTTCAGTTTTTTCGGTAAGAATTCCTACTTTAAAATACGAAAATTTGATATTTCATGGTCAAGGAGGCGTTTTCAAGGGTTTCGATGCGCACAATCGATTTCTCGCATAAAAATACCCTTAATGAGTCATTTTGGAAGAAAAAAATTTTCGCCAAAAAATGACCAAATGACAGTTTTTTGGAACACCCTGTAGAAACTGTGAAATTTTATTAAAATTTTGAAAAAAGTCCACTAAAAATCATAAAATTTGCATGTTTTTAAGTCGGTAAATTTCCGCTTTTTGGCAACGGCTTTTTTTCAAAAATTAGGCCAAAAGACAACATCTTACTCGAGAAAATATAATTTTCCTGCATATATAAAATCGCAAAAAGTGCACTTTTATATGCTCCACCCTATATAAAAATAGGAGAAAATCATACCTCATATTCGAAAAACTTGTCTTCGAGAGTCTTCTCACCAGGGTTAACTCCACTGCCTTCGAAAAGAGCCTTATACTCAGCATAATATTCGCAAACTTGCTTAACTTGGTCATAATCGTCGGCTCGTGCTAGTCCATTTAGCCCTTCTGGATAAAGCTTTCCACAAGTCGGATACAACTTCTGCCGGTCGTCTTTAGCTAGTTCAGTATCAAAACTATTGATTGTGATGATAATAGCACGTCGATCTGCTTCGAACTAAAATATCAATATATATAGAGATTTTAGAGATATAATAAGGCTTACCGCAAGTATTTCACACATAACTTCGGCAGTCTTTCCTCCAAGCTTTTCACAGAACTTGTAAAAATCTTCAATATAAGCTTTGTAAAGTGTGTTTCGAATAATTTCAACATTCATTTCATCCAAATCCTGTTCATTAATACAATCCACAAAGTATGGCGCTAAAAAAGTAATCCATATATAAAAATTGGAAACAAAACATTTTAGATGATGCACAGAATCCAAAATTAGAAAAAAGTTTTAGTACTTAAATGTTCAGTAGATGCGAAAGAATGATCCCATTCCATTATCTACTCACTCTGAAGGGGTGTGCATAGTTCCGCGATTTTATCGCAAATCAAAAATCGATTTTTGAGATCAAAATTGGCTCAACAAAATATATATAATTTTATAAGGGGTACCCTTGTGATTTTTTAAATTGTTTTTGGTCCTATCGAAAGGGGCGATCTCGCCCTCCCCGCTCCCTCTTTTGTTATGCCACTGCTTTAGTACATAGCTGCCTTCTAAAAAAGCCCATATCAACAACCTACCCAAGGGCGTATCCACAAGAACAGCGTTGTACAGTTCGGCTGGTGTATTAGCAATGTGAATGGCTTCCATTTGTTCAAAAGAACCCAATGGATGACACTTGGAAATAAGCTCGTTAATTGGACGCTGATGCAAAGTTCCAGTAATAAGCAAGATTATATTATCAATCATGTATGAATAACTAAAAAATTGCAGCAGTGATTACAAGCAATTTATTGAAAAAGCGTACGTGATATAATCAAGAAAAGTGGACAGAGGTTCTAGCGAGTTGTTACGCAAGTGAGTGAATTCCGTGACAAGTTTTTCCTTTAATCGTTCATCAATAACTTGAACAGTAATGTTTCCAGGCTCATTTGCGAGAAAATTTCCGTAATCCGTTGATTGAACATGCAATTTCAAATCTAAAAATTTGGTTCATTATTACAAGGGTTTAGTTTTTTTTAGAAAATTCAAGTCATTATCTGACAAAAAGCAAGTTTCTAAAACAAGGGTACTAGTTTAAAGTTAGCTCAAAAACAATTTTTGAGATCAAAATTGACTCAAAATCGATTTTTGAGATCTAGTACCCTTGTTTTGGAACAGAGAATCCAATTTTCGAAAAAAAATTTGGACATTTTTTGTGAAAAACCCTAATAGTGGAATATTATTTTTTCAAGATTTCTTGTGCGGTTTCTACTCAATTTGCGGTTTTTTTAAAACGTGATGTACGTTTTTTGGCCAAAATCAGGTGCGGTTTTAAGTCGCGCGGTGCACCGCTCTAATTATAACAAACAAACCTTCAAGCGTTTCACATTGCACCAAGTTGGCATAATCCGTTGTAGTCAAAAGGCCACTCTTGAATCCACGAATAAGACCTTCCAAATAGCCATGATCAATGTTGAAAAAGAATTCACCCATTGTATGAAAATTACGCCTAAAAAAGTGATATAAAATATAGCAAAGAAACATAGGTTAAAGAACACCGCAACACGAAAAAATGAAAAATCAAAAACTGGCTTAAAAATTCGAATTTTGAGCTCAAAAATCAATTTTTAAGATCAAAAATCGATTTTTGAATCCTTTTTTTCGCCATTTTCTGAAGCATTTGGCGTGAAAATAACATGAGAATCGTGTTTCTCATGTCAAATTACCCCTAGAAAGCGCATTTTCGAACAAAAATTTTGAATTTTTAACATAAGTTTTGAGACCATGTTGACTGGGTCTCCCCAACCGAAGTAGCTCCAAAATTTTTTATGGAAAAATTTCTTCGAAAACACCCTTGCCGAAGCCATATTTCGAACTGTCGAGATATCGTCTCTTAACTTGGACTGTTAAAAAAGCTGGAAGATTAAAGAACACAACGACCAATAAAAAATCATCCGTAAATGCCATTTCTCTTGTTCGTTCTGCATCGATCTTTCATTCATCCACAGGGATCGTTTCGAAACGCAGACATTTTTAAACAACAAGGGAGTGGCAAAATGGCTGTTTCATCTCGGAAATGATTCAGCCTCTATTAAAAAGCTATGACGAGGACTGACCCAATTTGAAGCCATTAGAGAAAAAGAGATGTGCATTGAGAAGTTCCTTCTGTAATACATATTGGTTATGCATATTGTGTGAGACTAATAGTCAATGTATGGAAGGAAATTTGAAATAGGAGATGATTGCGGCGAAAGCCACCAGTGGTATTGGTCAGTGCGCTTAGTCGGTCCTATGCCCCTTTCGACCCAATAATGGCTATTCGATATTGTTTGTTGGCCAAAATTATTGATGACATCTCTTTTTGTGGCTTAAATTTTGTTCCAGTTCAGTGGGAAAAAAGTTGCTTTTTTGTTAATATTCGGAAAGTTCATGAAAAATGGAGCATTTTTTGTTTTTACGGTATGTTCTGAAGCATACATGGGCAACACCCCAGGTGGAATTTTCAAAAAACCCACAAGCCTCATTTGGTTCCCCTCGTGATGGGGTCGAAAAGTTGGACCAAAAAAAGATTGATAAATTTAAAAAATATTCTTTTTTCCAAAAATAAATATGCTGCTCCAAGCAGCCTACTTTTCGACTATTAGTCCTCAATTTGTCGGCCTTCCGACCCACATTCTACGTCCCCCACAACCCTCCCTTGACTCCGAACTACAACCCCCAGGTGAAAAATCTGGGGTCTGCCCATGTATGTTCTGAAGACTGGCGATAGTTGAGAATGAGACATTTGAGGACAGGACTGTTGAGGACGGACATTTAAGGCTGGGACATTTGAGGACGGCCATTTGAGAAAAAAACTAGATGCAAATTCAACAAAGTCCCTCTCAAATGGCCGCCAAATGTCCCGTCTTGAACTGTCGCCACTCCGTTCTGAATCATTATAGTTTTCAAGAAAATTGCGTTTGAAATTTTGAATTTGTGTACATGTTTTCGTTGTAATACACAAACTTTTTTGAATTTTTAAATTAATTTTTGCATCGATTTTTTAAATGTTCATAAAATGAACATTGTAGCTATAATTTTTTATAGCTAAGGGCTTCCACTAATTCGTTCCGAAATTTTTGAGATCACTAATGTGCCACTAATAGCATCACTAATTCGTTCCGAAACGATCACTAATAGGCCGTTCCGACACGCGAATTTCGCGTTCCGAAACTTTCCAACGTCGGGACGTGTCGCAACGCGAAATTCGCGTGTCGGAACGGTCTATTAGTGATCGAAAAACCGTTCCGAAAGCGTCGGAACGAAAAGTGGAAGCCCTAAATGAGACGAACAAAATGACACCAAAATTACCCAATTTGAAAATTGTTTTGGGTTATTGAAACGAAAACATGAATCAAAATTTTCGTTTCAATAACATGTACAAAAATTCAAAATTTCAAACGCAATTTTCTCAAAAACTGCAACGATTCAGAACATGCCGTAAAAACAAAAAATGCTCCATTTTTCATGAACTTTCCGAATATCAACAAAAATTGGCAACTTTTTCCCCACTCGACTGGTTCTTTAAAG
This sequence comes from Acrobeloides nanus, assembly GCA_900406225.1. Classification (NCBI taxonomy): domain Eukaryota; kingdom Metazoa; phylum Nematoda; class Chromadorea; order Rhabditida; family Cephalobidae; genus Acrobeloides; species Acrobeloides nanus. The sequence continues at coordinate 7,325 of OZJO01000326.1, forward strand.
TGAAAATGTGATCTTGAATTTTTTACAGAGTGTGTAAAAAAATTTATGTTATCAAAATAATCTTAAGGAAATGTGAGATTCTTATTTTCCCCATGGGCAGTTTAAAAGAATGTTATTTGTTTTTCCTTCCTCTCTGATAGCATAGTCGGCTGTTTGCAAAGTATGCATCCTAACAACATAGTTATTCTTTGATGAAATTTTTATTTTGACATTTTTTGCATTATAGGTGGAATTCAAAAAGTTCTCTTCATTTTTTACACCTTTGACATCTTTCAGGTGAAATTCAGACTTTAGTCTAATCTAGAAGCAAAGTCTAGAAATCAAATTTCGAGACAATTTAAAAAAGTTAGCACAAATTGCAAACCCAAAAGACTCCACCAGCCCGAGTTCATCAATCGCATTCTTTAGCTAATCCAATCGATGTTTCTTTCATCGCCTCCCCACAACTGACCTTTGCTAATGGCAAGCGTTAAAACACACACATAATTACTTTTCGGTTTTTTGACTCGCGGAATTGCTTGTGGGCCTCCACTAATTCGTCTTGACGATTTCGAGACTAGCACTAATTGCATAGATTGTGTCGAGACAGTTTTATTCTTCAGGGTCAACGAATTTTCGAATGTGGTCTTCAGCATATATATAGCCCACAGTAAGATGCATAAAAATGTAAAAGACAACATTCGAAAATTCGTTTATCCTGAAAAGATATTCGCAATTTAAACAAGTGTCGAGAGACATGTCGAGGCACATCGAGATGCGTCGAGACACGTCTAGATCACTTTGAGACGCGTCGAGACAAGTTTAGATCACGCCAAAATACGTCTAGATCACGTCGAGACGCGTCGAGATCTTGTTGAAACAAGTCTAGATCACGTCGAGATTAGCACTAATTGCAATTAATGCTTCCCAACTTGCTATTAGTGCGGCAATTAGTGCTTCCAAAATTTCGAAACGCAATTAGTGGAGACCCTGTGTGTGTTCAATGAATTTTGTTGAAAAAAGATTTTAGTCCAGGAAATGGGCACCGTTGACGAAAATGGTAGAATGCCTGATGATGTAATCCAGGTCTTTCTAGCCAATGATATTGCCAAAAATGTCCGCGTGGATCCAAAAACTACTATTCAAGTAACTCATTTTTCCCATTACTGCTTCATTTTTTTTGTCTTAGAGAATAATTAGTGTGCTTCTTGATGGTATGGGTATGGATAGGCTTTCAATGTTACATTTTGCAGGTACTATACCAGTGGCGTAGTTGGGGAGGGAGGGGGGGGGCACTAGGGGCAATTGCCCTCCTAAAATGGAAAAAAATGAAAAATTATAAGGGTTCTCCCTTATGTTTTTTTTATGGGGACCAAATTTTTTTTCAAAAAAATTCGAAAATTTGCCTGTACCCCATTTTTTGAGGTCGTTTTTTACAATTATTTTGCTAATTTTCATTAAAAAATCAAAATTTTTCCTTGAAAAACAATTATTGGGAAAGTTGCCCTCCCCTGAAATGGGACCCACGCCCTTATACTATACAATTGATAGTTTGATTCTAGAGTATTTTTTTAGTTCGCCTAGCACAATCACCCTCAGTGCCAGGGACTAGCCAATCAGATTGTCATTGGTTACATCCCGGATTAAGGATAACTCAACTTGTTAGACGTTATAGTTCACCTAGGTCATTGTTAGGCCATTACAGGTATATATTATAGCCGGGGTTTCCATATTGGTTTCTGACCTGGGTGACAAAAATTTATGGTCTGGGTCATAGGTCGGCAAGGTGGGGGAGGGGGGGGGATGGGACCCCCGATGAGGTGGTCCCCCCACGACCTCATTAAATTCGGCTAAGATTTTTAAAAAATGGACCTTTTTTAGCTTTTTGGGTTACAAAATATTAGTCTTCTGACACCCATTTATGGACCTCCNTAAATTCGGCTAAGATTTTTAAAAAATGGACCTTTTTTAGCTTTTTGGGTTACAAAATATTAGTCTTCTGACACCCATTTATGGACCTCCTCATATGTTTGGCGGGCTCCATAAGGTAGTCCCTCCTTCAATTTTGGGTCCATGAGTGAGTGGGTCAGGGAGGAAACCCCCCCCCCCCTTGCTGGCCTATAGTCTGGGCTACACTTCATTGACAAAAAGCTTGCTTGAATTACCAAGTGTAACCCCAGCCATAGTAATTTAATAAATTTTTGGGTCACAAAATATGCTTGTCTGGGTTACATTTGTAACTCATAAGTCACCATTTGATAACCATGTCTTTTCTAGATTCGAGCTAAGAATTCGCTTTGTGCCAAAAAACCTACAAGAAATGTATCAAACCGAAACAGCGGCATTTCTTTATTTGTATGAACAATTATCTTCAGACTATGTCAAATATGTTTCATGGAAGGTGAAAGAAGAAGAAGCCATTCATATGGCATCTTTGATGCTACGAAAACGTTTCCCTGATCTTACTGCGTAAGAAGTCAAGCTGGTTTATTCGACAAAAATAGCATAAATTTAGACATTCCNTTGATGCTACGAAAACGTTTCCCTGATCTTACTGCGTAAGAAGTCAAGCTGGTTTATTCGACAAAAATAGCATAAATTTAGACATTCCACAGAGAAAAAGCTCGATTTTGAACTGATTGAAGAAGAGGGTGGACTTTTAAGATATTTACCAGAATCTGTTGTTGTTAGCCATAAAGTATAGTGCTTTTTGATAGCCACAAAAATTTTTTGTCATGTTTTAGAGCAAACAATTGCACAAATTGATTGTTTCTGGAGTGAAAAAAGTGGTTGGATTGTCTGAAATTGAGTGTGTTTTTCACTTTCTCACCGAACTTACTCGTATTGCTCGTTTCGACACGGAAATCTTTCGTGCTTCATACGGGGTAATTTATACAAACGCTTCAAGTTTAAAGAGGATCAGATCAGTGTGGGAAAAGTTGCCCTTTTTGTTGATATTCGGAAAATTTATGAAAAATGGAGCATTTTTTGTTTTTACGACATGTTCTGAATCGTAGTTTTCGAGAAAATTGTGTTTGAAAGTTCATGTTTTCGTTGTAATACACAAACTTGTTTAAATTTGATTTTTGCATCAATTTTTAAATTTTTATAAAATGAACATTGTAGTAATTTTTTATAGCTAAATGAGACGAACAAAATGATACCAAAATTATTTAATTTGAAAATTGTTTTGGGTTATTGAAACGAAAACATGAATCAGAATTTTCGTTTCAATACACAAATTCAAAATTTCAAATGCAATTATCTCGAAAACTACAACGATTCAGAACGTGCCGTAAAAACAAAAAATGCTCCATTTTTTATGTACTTTCCGAATATCAACAAAAAATGACAACTTTTTCTGTCCCATTGGACTCGTCCTCGAACGACACATGTTTTAGTATGGATGGGTAAAGCCTATAGAAATCCACGTTGGCCATGAAATAGGCATCTCATATAGACAAGAACATGCTCAAATCATCACTCGGTTGGCTGATCTCAAGACTGTTACAGATATTTCTATTCGTAGACTCGATAAAAATAGCGAGAAATGGGTTGTTAATGTGAGGATCTCCGCAAAACCATCTCCATTAGTAAGCTTATTTTTTCAACTTTTTTGTTTCCAAGTACCTTTATAGGTAGTTACAATGCCTACAAGAGATATTGCTGAGTCTCTAGCCCATTTGATAGATGGTTATCAAATGTTGCTTAGTCAACAACCTTCTGTATGGAGTTTACGAGGTGATCATTTTTCTTGAAGACGTTGAAATTCAAATTTTCGGATCCTAACAAATCGGACGGATGGAACGAAAACAAATGAAAAGATAAATAAAACGATATGAAAAGATACGAATGAAACGACATAATGGAACAAGACCAAATCCAGGGTTTTCGTGTCAATACTCAGGCAAATTCAAACCCGCATTGTTTTGATTCTTATAAATCAATTTCAGGCAAATCGTTTCATTCGTATTGTTTTATTTGATCGTTTCATTCATATCGTTTCAAGTCTTTCGTTCAAATTCAGGGTTTTCGTGTCAATACTCAGGCAAATTCAAACTCGAATTGTTGATTGCCAAGTGTCTTAGAGGCCAAGATAGAGATATGTAAAAATTTTCATGGAATTTGGACAACTTTTAAACAACGGGATTCGAATTCGACCTTATAAACTGCAAATCTGGAACTCGAACCCTATACCTTTAGATTAAAGAACAATACTCTATCCAACNACAACTTTTAAACAACGGGATTCGAATTCGACCTTATAAACTGCAAATCTGGAACTCGAACCCTATACCTTTAGATTAAAGAACAATACTCTATCCAACTGCGCTATGCGACCTTATTTTACACGTTCCCACTTTTTTTGTTATAAATTACAAAACTGGAACTCGAACCCTGTACCTTTAAATTAAAGAACAGTACTCTATCCAACTGCGACATACGACCTCATTTTACATGTTCCCACTTTTTTGTTATAAACTACAAATCTGTCACTTTAGCCACTCGGCCATGGGCTCAGGATGAAAAACCATCCATGTTATGGTATTCTTTTTACTCGTCTCGTTAAGCTGAGTCGAATGGCATAACTCGTTTTTAAAATTTCGAATTTTCTCCAATTTTTGCAAAAAAACGTCGTAAATTTTTTAGGTTGTGGGTGCCGAAAATTGAACTTCGACACACCTTTCTAATACTTTTCTAAACTTCTTTTTATCTAGATCTTATACAAGATGACGATTCTATAACACAATCAAAACAACCATACGAAAGAACTCTCTCTCCAGCCAGAGCCAAAACCAAACTCCCACCAATGCCGCCACCCGTAAAAACTCTTCCCTTGTCAAATGGGGACACCACAAAAAGTAGGTTAAATCAACATATTGTCACTTTCACATGTGGATTTTAGATTGGGACATTGATAAGAGTGCCATTCGATTAGAGCAATTACTAGGAGACGGACAATTTGGCATCGTCTATCGGGGCACTTATACCGACAAAGGAGGTAACAAGCAACTGGTTGCTGTGAAAGTATGTCGTGCCGAAAAAGAATCTCAAGACATTAGTGCTATTAACAAATATTTGTTGGATGAAGCATGTAAGGGGTTAACATTCACACGGGATTCTTTCAATTTCCGATATATTCTGCTATGTGAAGCTATTCTGAGCAACATTCAAAAAAATTTGTTAAAAAAAATTCATGTTAAATTATAAGCAAAATTAAAAATCCGATTTTTATCGTGAACTTGGCTCAGTGGTAATGCTCAAAGATTCGAGTCTAAGAGTCTCGGGTTCGAATCCCATCTGAGTCGATTTGATTTTGCCTACGAAAAAAAGCTGGTATTCCATGGTTAGACAACTTTTTTTCAAATGGTTAGACGACTTTTTTTTCAAAAGTTGTCTAACCATGGAATACCAACTTTTTTTGCAGGCAAAATCAAATCGACTCAGATGGAATTCGAACCCGAGACCTTTAGACTCAAATCTTGAAACACTACCACTGAGCCAAGTTCACGATCAAAATATGATTTTTAATTTTGCTTATAATTTACCATGAATTTTTTTCAAAATTTTTTTTTGAATGTTGCACGAATAGCTTAAAATAACAGAATATACCGGAAATTTGATGGAATATTCCCGTGTTAAAAATAAAATTCAAGAAAAAATTTAGATACCATGCAACAATTTAATCACCCACATATTATCCGTCTAATTGGGATATGTACCGAGGGCACAGTTGGTGCTTGGTGTGTTATGGAACTAGCACAATATGTAATAAGTCTATTCAGTCAAACCTCCGTTTTATGGCACCCGGCGGGGGACATAACGACCACGCAGGGATGCCGGCGGGAAAATTTGGTATATAAA
>OZJO01000326.1:13268-30560 GCA_900406225.1 Acrobeloides nanus
TCTAAAGATTTTTTCGCAGATAAAATCAAATCGACTCAGGTGGGATTCGAACCCGAGACCCTTAGACTCAAATCTTGAAACACTACCACTGAGCCAAGTTCACGATCAAAATCGGATTTTTAATTTTGCTTATAATTTAACATTTTTTTTCAAAAATTTTTTTTTTGAATGTTGCACGAATAGCTTAAAATAACAGAATATACCGAAAATTTGATGGAGTAGTCCCGTGTTAAAAACAAAATTCAAGAAAAAAATTTAGATACCATGCAACAATTTAATCACCCACATATTATCCGTCTAATTGGGATATGTACCGAGGGCACAGTTGGTGCTTGGTGTGTTATGGAACTAGCACAATATGTAATAAGTCTATACAGTCAAACCTCCGTTTTATAGCACCCGGCGGGGGCATAACGACCACGCAGGAATGCCGGCGGGAAAATTTGGTATATAAAAAAATCGAATTGTTATATATACCAAATTTTCCCGCCGGCATCCCTGCGTGGTCGCTGTCATGAAACGGAGGTGTCATAAAACTGTACTTGGAACGTTTATAGCTAGAGTTTTAGGGAGAGCTTCGTGTGTACTTAATCCGAGAAAAAGCGTCAATTGATCTCTCCGTGCAGATACTTTTCTCACATCAACTTGCATCAGCGCTCAGCTATTTGCATGAGAGACAGTTCATACACCGAGATATTGCCGCAAGAAATTGTCTTGTCGCCACACCCCAATGTGTGAAGCTATCCGATTTTGGGCTGAGCCGACAACTAGAAGATGAACCTATATATACATGTAAGACAAAAAATTGTGTGTAATGTTGAAAAACTCATTCATTTCAAGCATCTTATGGCAAGCTTCCAATTAAATGGATGGCACCGGAATCGTTGAATTTCCGCAAGTTCACCACAAAAAGCGATGTTTATATGTTCGGTATGAGTTAGTTGAAGTTTATCAAGGAGTAATCCAGTGGGAAAAGTTGCCAAGTTTTGTTGATATTCGAAAAGTTCATGAAAAATGGAGCATTTTTTGTTTTTACGACATGTTCTGAATCGTTGTAGTTTTCGAGATAATTGCGTTTGAAAGTTCATGTTTTCGTTGTAATACGCAAACTTTTTTGAATTCAAAAAAATTTGCGTATTACAACGAAAACATGAACTTTCAAACACAATTATCTCGAAAACTACAACGATACGCAAATTTTTTTTGAATTCAAAAAAGTTTGCGTATTACAACGAAAACATGAACTTTCAAACGCAATTATCTCGAAAACTACAACGATTCAGAACATGTCGTAAAAACAAAAAATGCTCCATTTTTCATGAACTTTTCGAATATCAACAAAAGTTGACAACTTTTTTCCCACTCAACTGGTCCACGCTTGCATTTTTTGTTTTAAGGTGTTTGTGTTTGGGAGATTCTAAGCAATGGGATAAAACCCTGGCAAGGAGTCCGGAATCACGAGGTCATCATGCGAGTCGAACGAGGCGAGCTTCTCGAACAGCCACCTAATTGTCCCAAAGCTATGTATGATCTCTTGAGAGTTATGTGGATGATTGAGCCGAAATTCCGAATCTCTATGCAAGAAGTGGCGAACTTCTTGGAGCATTTGTTGGAGGAAATCGACCACGGTGTTCCTTTTGATGAGCTTTCATCCCCAAATACTTATGTGAGTTGGATTTGAAGAAAATTTCACCCATAAAAGTGGGCGCTAGCATTCGTGAAACATATTTCACGACGACTTTCGGATGCTAGCCGTCCGGAAATGAGTTGAATTGGTCTGTGTATTGACACGAAAACCCTGAATTTTACATTTTTCAAAAACACGCTTAATTATTGAGTGTATTTAAAAAATAAAGACGGCATTCTTTATATCTCGACGAGACGAACAAAACGACATCAAATTTATCCAATTTGAAAATTGTTTGTTTATTGAAACGAAAACCCTGAATCAGAGTTTTCGTTTCAATAACCCAAAACAATTATCAAATGGGATAAATTTGGTGTCGTTTTGTTCGTCTCGTCGAGCTATAAAGAATGCCGTCTTTCCTTTTATAAATACACCTAATGATGAGTGTATTTTTGAAAAAATGTAAAATTCAAGGTTTTCGTGTCAATATTCAGGCAAATTCAAAGTCTATAAGATAATTAAATGTAATGAACAAAGTTGAAATTTAAGATTTTGAAACGTTTCACACCCGATCGAAATGGTGTAGACAATCGAGAGCATCGCAAGGTATCTCTATTCCTTATTACCTTTTTTTAATTTCCCGGTTCCAGAGCGTTCCAGTACTGAATGTAGATTCTTCTTTGATACCAACTTCGACCATTTGGCGGGCACTTGAAGAACAGAGAATTCAATCGGAAGAAGATGATCGTTGGCTTGAGGAAGAAGAACGGCATTTGGTATAGCTAACTTCCGATTTAGTGATACCCCAGGGAGGGGTCATAGTGACACCCCAGGTTATACTTTTGCAACGCATCCCTGCGTGGTCGATTTGGCGGGAAAATTCCCAAGCGGGGTCACTAAATCAAGAGCTGACTGTGATCACTAATTTTTTTCAACTCCTTCAACGTTTTGTTTAGTTTTCACAGTTATCAATAAGCCATGCAGATGAAAAAGTCGACCAGAATGGAAATTCAACTTTGGCAAATGGCAATGAAACATGTCAATTACCAGAAGGCTTGGAATTTGATCGAGAAAATGACAAAATCCATGATGCAGTAATTAGAGTTGTACAAGCAGTGGTCTTCCTTTCGCGTACATATGCTCTTGAAATGACTAATACAAGGTTTATTGAATTAGTCAAGGTGGGTATCCGCTGTCATAATACTCTTAAAGGACAGTCCGAGCAGAAAAAAGTTGCTCCTTGTTGTTAATATTCGTAACGTTCATAAAAAATGGAGCATTTTTTGTTTTTACGGTAAATTCTGAACCGTTATCGTTGTCGAGATAATTACGTGTGAAGTGGCGATTTTTGAAATTTGTGTATTACAACGAAAACATGGACTTCGTCCCTGAATCAATAAAAGTTGTGTATTAACGCGAAAATTTAAAAACATTTCGTTCTTCACTGGCATGATCGTTCAAGCAACACATGAACGGGATGACAATTGTGCATATAATTCTCTTCATCGTCTCGTTATTGTGTATGCCAAAAATTCGTTCCTGAATCAATAAAAGTTGTGTATTAAAGCGAAAATTTAAAAAAATTTCGTTTTTCACTGGCATCGAGACCAATTGCCTGCAAAGTTGGCGATTTTTGAAGTCTGTGTATTACAACGAAAACTTGTACTCAAATGTTTCTACAGTAATCTTTAACTTGCATCAATTAAAAGTTGAGTATTGAAGCGATTATTTTCAAAGCTATCTGATTAATCGCTTCAATGCTCAACTTTTTAGCAAGTTAAAAATTATTGTAGAAACATTCGGGTACATGTTTTCGTTGTAATACACAATTTTCAAAAATCTTCGCCAACTCCACACACAATTATCATCTCGACGCCGATGAAAAACGAAATTTTTTTAAAATTTTCGCGTCAATACACAACTTTGATTGATTCAGGGACAAATTTTCGACATATACAATAACGGGACGATGAAGGGAATTATATGCACAATTGTCATCCCGTTCATCTGTTGCTTGAACAATTATTCCATCCCGTTCTTGTCTATGCCGAATTTTCACTACATTCATGTTTTCGTTGTAATACACAAATTTCAAAGATCTTCGCCAACTCCACACACAAATATCTCGGCAACGATAACGATTCAGAATTTACCGTAAAAACAAAAAATGCTCCATTTTTCATGAACTATTTCCGAATATTAACAATAAAGAGCAACTTTTTTTTCGCTCGGACTGTTCCTTTAAAAATATTTTTTGTAGAACATCACAGAAGCATTAGAATTATTGTTCAATGAAAGCATCGAGCCGCTAAAGCAGCTCCATGAAACCGATCGAAAACAAGTGGAGTTGGTAGAGACTTTGCTGAACACCGATCTCAAAAATATGACAAAGGCTATGAATAAAGTCATTGAAGAGACCTCTTGCCAAGTAAGCTCTTTGGCACATGTGTGTTGTAGTATGTCGAAAGTCTGAGCCCAAAATGCATCTACCTTTTGTTGATAGAATTGTCAAAATTGAGATCAATTTTTTGGACAAAAACCAAGCGACGAAGCTGGGTATCGAACCCACGACCTTTCGGGTAACAGCCAAACACGCAACCTACTGCGCCACTGAGGCATCGTCGTCCCACAACCTTAAATTCTTTATCATTTTTGACAATATCCAACAAGTCGCGATCAACAATTCGGACATTTGAAATTTTCAGTTTTCGACCCTTTGGTCTCCCTGGACGGTCCCTTGGTCCCCTGGGTGATCCCTTGGTCCCCCTGGGCGGTTCCTTGGTCCCTTTGATTTTTGGGTAAAAAATTCGAAAAACCAGAAAAGCGTTTTCAGGCTTTGGGAATGCGCGCAATCGATTCCCCGCATTGAAAAACCCCAATAGAGTCAGCTTCCAACATTTTTCTTGCCGGAGTCAGACTTTTGATAGGTTCGAGCACAGGTGTTTTGAATGATGCCAATTTCTCTTTTTTTAGAGCACGTGTGACTATCATAGGAAAGAAGTTCTCAAGATTGCATCAATGTTGGCTGTCAACTGCAAGCATTTCTTGGATTCGATAGACACCGCCCGATTTCGAGCTGCGACTGCTATACTGAAGAGTAAAAGTATTGGAATGTGTTGACTAGCTGTTTGAAAAGAATCTTAAACCTTTGATACCATTATACGAGTTTTTACGGCACTATAACTTTCGCCACGAATCTCGCCACGCTAACTTTCGCCATGCAACTTTCGTCACGTAACTTTACGTGGCGAAAGTTGTCGTGGCGAACATGAAACGTTTAGCGAAAGTTATAGTGCCGTTTTTACGGGTACAAGTTCTACTCTAATGGTAATTTGTGTATCTTTTATTGGCAATAAATTCATATTTCTTTATTTTTCATCCAAACATCAATTGCACAAAATTCAATAATATAAAGCAAAAATAAAGGAAAGCAAAACCTATCTTGTCATACAAAAACGATAGTGGTACACACTAGTGATGCTCTAGTGTTACAACAAGTGTGAATTTTTTTCATCGGCCTTCAATATGCGAATTTTGAGCGCGATATAATTCGTTTGTGAAAACTTTGTCAGACTGCGTTCAAGCATGTCAAAAAAAGTTGTCAACAAGTTGTCACAAAGTTATCAAAAATGTCTACCTTTGCCTGATTTTCAATAAAATTGTGTTTATTGAAACGATTGGTCATGAAGCATGCATAAAATTTTATTGGTCGAGAAGCATAAATTTTGTTGCAACAAATTTGTTTATGCTTCTCAACCAATAAAATTTTGTGCTTCATGACCAATCGTTTCAATAAGCACGATTTTATTGAAAATCAGGCAAACGTTAGACATTTTTAACAACTTTGTGACAACATTTTGTCAACTTTTTTGACATGCTTGAACGCAGCCTCACCACTAATTTATATAGCGAAATTTCGTGCCCAAAATTCGCATATTGAAAGCCGGTGGCAAAATTGTCACTTTGTTATAACTTCGAACATCACAAGGTTACACCGCCTTCAAATATAAACTATACATAGCATTTTCACATATAAACTTTTATCTAAAAAATCAGTGAATTCATTATGAAGATCACATAAAACACAACCAAAAACAAAAGCAAAAAAAAGAAGGAATTTATCAACAACAAAATCGAAAGACTAGCTGACCACTTTTCGACTAAAAAAGAGGCAGCTTGTAAAGAAACCAAATATAAGCCTGAGGTCTTCATATGAAAAAAAGGCGCTAGTGGCAAAACAGAATGTGTGTTTCGAAGTGCATAATAAAATGAAAAAAAGAGTAAAATTGGCAGAAGAATGGAATTGTAGGCGCAAAGGGAAGAAGAAAGAACGCAGTTTTGATAATCAAAAAGGGGGCATGTTAATATATTGAGCAATACTGAAAAAGTAGGCTTACGCAACAAAGACAAAAAGTATTGACAACAAACTCCAAGAACATACAATATACATAAATAAATGCATTAAATTTAGATCATACGCGATGTGATAAGTGAGAAAAATGTTGAAATGGCATATAAATTTTTCTCGGAGCTAGTTCACTTGTTGGGAGGTCATGGGCAAAAAGTCGGATTTTTTTTAAATTGGCCAAAAACACTTTCCTGATTCAGAGAAGGCCTGTGTATTGAAACAAAAAGTCTGAAAATCACATTTTTGCAACTTTTCGCTTCAATACACAGACCTTCCTTGAATCAAGGAAGCATTTATTCGCTTTGTAAATGTCAAATTCGGATACCCCGCATGTTTTTTTACCCTTAGAAGCGTCATTTTCAGAAAAAATTTTCGAGAATTTTTTCATGTGGGTGGCCCCCCTACAAAATTTCGATTTTTTGACCATAAGTGCCTCCCAACAAGTGAACTAGCTCCAAAAATTCTAATCAAAATGTTAAAAAAAACATGTCTCAAATATTGTTGACCTATGAAAATGAAAGGAACATAAAAATTGCACGACCAGATTGATTTCATAGAGATATGTTTGAAGTCATTTTCTATTTTGGCCCATATATTCCACCATTGAAGTTAGGTGTCCAACTCTAAAAAAAGAGATGATATTAAAAGAAAGTCAAGTTTAAAATTAACCTCTTGATTGTTCGGAGCGTTGACGTCTCTTGCAGAATCGAGTGATTCCAAAGATAGGGTCGACTGGTTATCTCCTTCGACATTATACATTCTGAGCTCGTCGTAAGGACCCGTGTTTGGATCGGTTTCCAAGTCATTCACTTGGGCGTTCAATCCGTCATCTAAAAATATGGATTAAAGGTGGGATACAGAAGGCATCAATTTTTTCTCACGTCGTAATGGCATCATGACGCCATCGTGGCGTCACGATGCCTATCACGACAACGTTGCGATGTCATACGGCATTACGACGGAGTCGCAACTTCATGACGACATCGCGGCGTCGTGACGACATCAAGACATCATGAAGGCATCATGACGGCATCGACGGCCTCACGATATCATGAAAGCGTCGCGGGCTTATGAAGCGTCACAACGGCTTCATGGCATCGAAGCGTCACAACGGCTTCATGATGGCATCGCAACGTTACGAAGGCGTCGCGACGTCATCTTGATGTCACGACGGCGTCATGATGACATTACGACGTCACGAAGGCGTTATGACAGTATCGAGACTTCATGAAGGCATCAAAACGTCATCTTGATGTCACGATGGCGTCATGACAGCATCGCGATATCATGACAGTGTGCACCTGCACCCCCTGACTCACCACTGCTTTTTTAGCAAGTATTTATAAAAATTGTACCTATCGGTCGTTGCGGATAAACTTTTCCAAGCCCATTCGTGTCAATCGGAATAACCGGCTTCCTCAAGTTGTTCAAATTGTGCCTGTTGTTATCCGCCTCTCCACCACCTTCAATATCGTACGGCCTTAAATTATCTCTTTTCATGTCTTCTGGCCTAACTGGTTCAAATATTGGTGTTTGTCTTCTCGTATACACAACCATCAATAGCATCAAGACTAAAAAAAATAAATTATAAATTTTTTCGACAAAGGTCTATGTATTGAAGCGAAATCTTGCATTGAATTTTTGTTCAAAAATCGAATTTTTTGTTCAAATCGAATTTTTCAAAAAGCATACTTATAAGTAGAGCCAAGCAGACCAAGATAAGAATCACAGCTGGATTGGAAATCCCAAGACTACTCACTGCTGCTGTCATATCACACATCGAAACCGTACCATCTGGACCCAACGCTGCATGCACTCCAGCAGGACACGTACAGAATGGACCTTTCCAGAAATCAATACACACCATAGTACTCGGGCAATAGGACGAGCCAAGAGTGGCACAGGTGATACGCTGGGAGCATCCTCTGGCAACTCCTTTCGAGTTGGTAATCGTGATTCCTCCACTCGTGGCAGTTTGGGTTTGCCGCTTGCTGATTACACTATTTCCACTGGTGTTGTCATCGGCTAGAAGAGGCAAGTTGTGATGGCCCAATCGAAAAGTCCCAATGCATCCTTGGAAGCCACTGCCGAAGCTGCTGCCTCCTTGTTCATCTCTAGCTCCAAGAATGGATCGTCGGACGTCGACGATGGAAGGATTTTCGACCAAATCGAGCAAACTTGAAGTGTAGTACAAATCGTCGATGGATAGAGTGGCTCTGGTTGGGTTTCGCGAGAACATCAGCCAATATGAGGCATTGGATTTGAGTGACACTTGAGGCAAGCTAGTCTCGAACGGCATTCCACGAGCGGCCGAGCGGAAGTTGTTATTATTACCAGTGGCGTCAAACTCAGCTTGTGCGATGTAGTTTCGAACGGAGGTACCAACATAGTTCTGTCCATCAGAGCTGATCCCATATCCGAGTTCTCCACTTCCACCCGGAGAGCTGCCCAACAGGAACAGCACTCCAACATCGGTCGTCCACATGGGCAAAAATGTCGACGCAATATCATAACTTATAAGACCACCAGATGTGAATTCCACCCATTCGAAAGCCTTATCGCATCGATCACCACCATAGCCTGGATCACATATGCATTTTTGGGTAGAACCATCCGCATCGGCGTAACAATCTCCATGCACACAATAGGTTCCCGATGCGAGTGAGTTGGAGTCACACGCTGAGCCCCAGAGTTTACATCCACTTGTGCTGCCGGGTGAAGACATTGCAGGGCTATACAAGTCATAGAGCTAAAAAAATATTGATAAGGACCAAAAAAACACTATGAAAAAGTTATATATTCGGAAAGTTGGAAGTATAGTTCTCTCGGTATGCTGCCGGACCGTCCGATCTTGCAAGTTAAGAACGTTGGGCCGGAGCGTCTAAGTTCGGTTTCCGAAGCTTTGGGCATGTGGAATCCCCTGGCGTTTTTTAAAATCTGTGTACTACAACGAAAACATGAATGCAGTGAAAATTCGTCCCTGAATCAATGAAAGTTGTGCGAAAATTCGAATTTTCATTGCGTTCATGTTGTCGTTGTAATACACAGATTTTCAAAAATCGCCAACTTCAAACGCAATTTTCTCGGAGACTACAACGATTCAGAACATGCCGTAAAAACCAAAAATGCTCCATTTTTCATGAACTTTCCGAATATATTTTTGGTCTTTTTAAAAAAATGCTATTTGAATTCCATACTTCATAGTTAACTCGTAGATTCCTCATACAACCAATAAAGTTCGGAGAGCCCTGTACAACTTTCGGATAACGCAGGTTGCCTTCAAGCGATGCAATACCACCCAATTGCAATGGTGAGACGATATTCAGCCTTTCATCATCGTCTATGGAAGTCACAGTAACGTTGCAGTTCTTGTTGAGGGAATCGCAGTTGTCGACGACAAGATAGATCTTCTTTCCGATTTGAGTCAACGAGATGTCATGCCATTTCTTGTCGTACAGAACATCTTTATCATACACCAAAGTGGTGGGGGTGAAGCCATTGAAGGACATATCCACTTCGAGATTTCCGGCTTTGAGTTGTATAACAAGATAGTCGTCATATTCAGCACGTCCAGACCCACCTGGGTAGTGTCCCATATTACCATTGTAGAGAAGGATGCCGTCCATTTCTCTAGAAAACAAGTATGTTATATTGCGTTTAGGGGGTTCAATTGATTTTTAGGGGGTTCAATCGAATTTTTAAGGTCCAATCAAAACTTTTAGGGGTCCAAAATATTTAGTTTTCGCACACCTTGTAGGCTTGGGCTTAGGCTTAGGCTTAGTCTTAGGCTTGGGCTTAGGCTTAGTCTTAGGCTTGGGCTTAGTCTTAGGCTTGGGCTTAGGCTTGGGCTTAGGCTTAGTTTTAGTCTTAGGCGTAGACTTGGGCTTAGGCTTAGTCTTAGGCTTGGGCTTAGGCTTGGGTTTAGGCTTGGGCTTAGGCTTAGTCTTATACTTAGGCTTGGGCTTAGGCTTAGTTAAAGTTATGGTGAAAGTATCCTCCGATAAGTCGGAGGATAATTTCCGCACATCCTATATTTATCACAAGTTATAGTCCATGTGCACTTACCCAGTCATAAAACTGAGTGAAATGTTCAAGGATGTACATGCTGGCATGGGCTTGTACCAAGCAAAGTCTTGTCCACCAAAGCTTCTTGTCGTGCCCTGACATCTTGAGCCTTTCAAGAAATCGTTTCGACACTCACAGCTAAAAAAACATTTGTTTATACAATTTTGTTCCACATCTCTTTTTTTCAACATCGCCTATTGGAAGTCGGATGTTTAAGGTAAGAGTGTTTGATTTTTTTGAGAGGTTGAAGTGACCACGACACAAATCGAACAATAGCAGTCACTCTCTTTTCCCTACCAACGAGTATTTACTTCCTTTTGTTCGGACTTTTCCTCTGTATGCTTTCGAGTTCCCGACAAGTGCTCTTTGAACCAACACGTGAAAAGTGGTGGGCAACTTGCAAACAAAATGTTTTAATAGTAAAATTTGGCGCTGCGCGGAAGACGAATTTTCCTTTTCAACAGTTCATAAGCACTTTTCTTTCACGTAAACGATAATTATGGGGGATCAAAAAGTTGAGAGAAGAAGGTGATTGTCAAGTTGTTTTAGTTCGACGGATGATTATGTTGGCTACTGTCCATGGAGTTGGAAAATTTGGGAAAAACATGGGTTCCGAAAATTGCATACAGGGTGATCAAAAAGTTCCCGCACGATTTTTTAACCAAAATTATCCAATTTGAACATTATTTTTGGTTATTGAAACAAAAACCTTGAATCAGGGTTTTCGTTTCAATAACCAAAAACAATGTTCAAATTGGAAAATTTTTGTGTCATTTTATTCGCCTGAAGGAGTGTCACCGACAAAAGTAGTTTTGCATAAACGAAAACACTTACAAGAATCCAGGATAGGTGTTATGGCAGACACCTTCGTTATGACAAAGACCAGCTTGACAAGAACTTGGTGGCGTAAACACCGGGCAACTGCAATCATCAATATCTGTTGCGTTCACACCAACAATAACTGTTTGATTCGCACTTACTAGGACTCCATCCTAAAAATTTTTCTTTCAAACAGCTCTGATTATTGAAACGAAAATCCTGAAAACATGAATCAGGGTTTTCGTTTCAACAACCAAATAGCTTTATTGAAACGAAAACTCTGAAAACATGAATCAGGGTTTTCGTTTCAATAACCAAATAGCTTTATCGAAACGAAAATTCTCAGTGTTTTCGTTTCGATAAAGTTATTTGGTTATTGAAACAAAAACCCTGATTCATGTTTTCAGGGTTTTCGTGTTAATAACAAACAAGCATTACATTAGATGCTTTGTGCACCGTCCTGCAGCCATTATCACAATTGGTGAATTTGCACATGTCAATGCCAACACTAACTATCTTGGCCACATCGTTCTCGAAAGTTTCGCGGTGTTGATCGATGATTCCATTAAGGAGGACAGGGTCCTTGTACCGGATTGTTCCACTATTGCCGTTGATATTTCTAGCCAAGAAACGAACATCCACCGAGGCAACATTCACATTTTGGAGGATGACAATGCCGGGTTTTATGGAGAAGACTTCGATGACAAAATCTGGATCGTCCATGAACTGCTCGAGCCGTTTAATGAAACGTTTCATGGGGGAATCGCCATTCACTTCACGAATAAATGCGGATGGGTCGGAGAAGCCGTTTGAGAGAGAATTGGTATCCAACAAGAAACGAACAGCTCCCTAAAAAAAGGTAATTTGAAAAAAAAACATGAGAATCATCCATACTTGATTTTGGAAACCATATTCTTGAATATCACGCACGACGACATTGACAGTGCCAACAGCTTTTTCATTTCTAACATTGTCGACAACATGAACTTGCATTATATATCGTCCCACGGGCATATCTCCGTTCATGGTAATCTAAAAATTATCAAGGCATGAAATGAAACGAAAGGTTTGAAACGAATGAAACGAACACAAATGGAACGATCAAATAAAACGATATGAACAAAACTCCAAATTCAGGGTTTTCGTGTCAATATTCAGGCGAATTCAAACACAATTTACAAGAAACAAAACAATTTGGGTTTGAATTTGTCTGAATATTGACACGAAAACCTTGAATTTGGTTTCGTTCCTTTTTGTCGTTTCATTCGTATCGCTCCATCCTTTTCTTTCCGAAGCCTATGCCATAAAAATTGAATATGTAAAAATGTACCATTCCAGTTTGAGAATCCAAGTCGAATCCGCTGACTTGCTTTTGCCACGAGAAAGTTTTGTCCACAATGTCCCAGTCGTCCTTATCTTCCACATAAGTGCGTCCAATTTGGGTCTTTTGAAGCTGGTTCAAATAGCTGTTAACCGTGATTGTCATGGAGCCGTCGTACATGGGGTTATCGTTCTAAATTATTTTTTGTTATACCATTTTTTGTGTGTCTAGTAATGTTTTTTATTTCATTTTTCCTACAAAAAAGTGGTCATTCAAGTCCACTTTGGCGCAGAAAAAACGCTATTATTAGTCATAAAAAGCGGGCTAATCCGCACTAATGATCACGAAGGTCAAATGGATGCTCTTTTTGCACTAAAGCCGCCTTACTATATAACAATGGAAATAATAGCGACGTATAAAGGCATAATGAAATGAGCCCAAAAAATTTTTGATATGGCCATATGCGAAAAATCTGGTTCTAATTAGTTTTAGTGCGTAGAAATGATTTATTTCAATTTGTAAAATTTGTACAGGGTAGCGGTGCAAAAAAAGGATTTTTTCCTAATCCTGATTCAGGGAAAAGGTGTGTGTTTTAAAGTGAAAATAGGCTAACTCAAATTTGTACAGAGTAGCGGCGCAAAAAAATTCTTTCCTGACCCTGAATCAGGAAAGTGATGTGTATTAAAACGAAAATAGGCTAATTCATGCTCACACTGCGGGGTAAAAGATTTAAAAAAAGGGGCATGCACCTAAAATTCAAAACGGTTAATGCCATTGGATTCAGCTCATTGAGAGGAGCAAAACGAGTACCATATCATGGTACTTGTTCATATCTTATCCATATGGCCGAGTGGTTAACGCGTTAGACTTACAGTTTATAGGCTCGGGTTCGAAACCCACTTCGAACAAAAGTTTTTGCATGAAACTTTTGTTCAAAACAGGTTTCGAACCCGTGCCTATAAACTGTAAGTTTAGTGCGTTAACCACTCGGCCATATTTTTGAAAAAATCGCGAAAATCTCATTTTTTTGACCACACCCTGTACATTAATATTTTTGCAAAAACTAACCTTATCCCCGATAATAATAAAGACACTGCGCTCGGCTCGTTGGCCTCCACAATCCGTGACAATAACCGGAATCTCCAACTGCTTTCCGGGATCACCCTCTCGGTCAAATTGCCTTAGTGGTGTAACACGAATCGATCCATTCCCTCCATCGCCATTTTGGTCAAACGTGAAATTGACATAATCATAGTATTTGAAGTCGGGTCCAATTTCGAGTTTAAATGGAGGTCCGTTATCCCTAAAATTGGCATGTTGCAAAGGCCTATGAAATGCGTTTCGGAGCTACTTCGGCTCTTATACCCCTGATTGAACGTGGTCTAAAATCGGCCTAGGCTTAGGCTTAAGCTTACAAGGGACCCTCACAGCTTGTAAATTTTCAAATTCAAGATTTTTTCTTAAATTTTATGCCAAACGACTCCTTATGACACAAAATGAAAAACCCCAAGTCACCAGAATTTTAGCCTCACTAAAACGCGATCTGCTACCCTAATGGGCATAAATAGCATTTTTAAGGATATTTGGAGCTCTAAAAATCACCTAAAATAAATTTCTTTTTGTGGTAAAAAGTCATATTTCACCGTTTTTGGCTATGCCCAACATGATAGGCTTAGGCTTAGGCCTAGCTTACACGGAAATACTCTTTCACCACATTTAATGGGGGGGGGGTATAAGAGCCGAAGTAGCCCCTGCGTTATCTTACGGTCCGTCTCGATCGTAGGCAATAATTTCACATTTCGGCTGGTCTTGAGGTGGGGTGTTTTCCATGAAGATGCAAGGATTCGGTTGTGTCAATGGATAAGGGGCATTGTCGTTGACGTCTTGCAAGTAAACTTCGATGAGTTGGCTACCAGTGTTGCCGGCTTTGTCAAATGCCTCGATGATCAGCTTGTATTTTTCAATGTCTTCGCGATCAAGTTTTTGGGCAACGCGTAACGCTCCATTTTGGTCGATTGAAAACTGCCGTTTTGGATCACTTTCGCGGTTGATACGGAATCTAAAATTGGCATATTTTGGAACTACTACACGATTTTCGGAGCTACTACACAATAGGTGGGGGGCTACCCACGTGAAAAATTTTTCGAAAATTTTTTTCTGGAAATGACCCCTCTAGGGGTAAAAACATGAGAGAGAATTCGAAAATTTGACATTTTCGAAGCGAAAAAACACTTCCCTGATTCAAGGAAGGTCTGTGTATTGAAGCGAAAAGTTGAAAAATCACAAATTTCGAAAAAATTGAAAAATTTGTCAAAAATCAAAAAATATGCTAAAAATAGAAAAATTCTTCAAAATTTGAAAAATGTGCTAAAATTTGAAACATTTGTAAAAAATTGAAAGATCGCAAAAATTGAAAAATTCGTAAAAAATTGAAAAATGTGCTAATTGAAAAAAGCCGAATTTGACATTTTTGAAGCGAAAAAACATTTCCCTGATTCAGGAAAGGCCTGTGTATTGAAGCGAAAGGTCGCAAAAATCGCATTTAATCAATACTAGTTCCAACAAGGTCATGTTTCCTTGTTTTTTCTTTGTTCATATAATAATCTCATAAAAAGTAAGAAATGAAACTTACGTCAAGTTATACGTGCTAGAGGACTTGTCCTCGGCGCGAAAAGTAGCCAGGATTTCATTAACCGCGATATCTTCGGTAACATTTTTAATAAGAAAAACTCGGATATTATCTCTGGCCGAGTTACCAGCAAAATTCATAAATCGCGACTGGCCGAGGCCAATGTTAAAGGGAAGGGAGAGCTCGGGCTGTGCCACTACTAGCATCGGCATCAGCACTAGTAGAATAGTTATAAGCAAATAGTCAAGTTTTGGAGGAAGAAGAAGAACCCGTTTTTTGGCAGGAATGCAGGAATGAGAGAGAGCGGCCTTTTTTTCGTACCCGAATATTAGATAATCATTACAAGAAGTTTCACAAGTTTCATACGAAGTCGATTCATGGCACTTACTCAATTCGGTCGCCGAAGTCGATGTCTGTGGCGGTGAAGTTGGCGATGAGGTGCCCTCGGTCGACATCTTCAAGCACTCTCGACGTCTTTGGCCCACTGATGGTCGGCACGTTGTCGTTTCGGTCCTCGAGCTTGATCTGGACCCAGGTAGTTGCATCGAAGCGGCCGTCGAAGACTCGCACCTGCAAGTCGAAACCGTTCTTTTGCGCTTCATCTTCGAAGTCTAATGGCTATAAAAGATACAATAGAAAATAACGTTTAGGCTAGACGCTCTCTCTCTTTTTTATGGGGTTGGCAGTACTCTAGAATCAAGGCAGTGATAATTTCATTCGGCAAAGCCGACTAGAAGGCACTTGAATAATTTGAATAAGAAATGGAATGGACCAGGTGTGTTCGTGCACCTCCTAAATGGGAGAATGTTTAACTTTATGTGTACACATCGCGAATTGATAAGGGTGATGAACATGGAAAAAAGCACACCGCGTTTGACTAATAATCAATGGGAAATAGGAAATTTGTGTGGGTGATAGATGATCTAATAGAAATATTGGTTATGATTCAACAAGCTTACACATCAATAAAAGTCAAAAAAAAATTTTGGCTTATGAAATACTAGGGAAAAATAGTACATGGTGTATAAAAAAACGATTTTTTATGTTTTTTTCGAAAAAAATTATAAGCAAAATTAAAAATCCGATTTTTATCGTGAACTTGGCTCAGTGGTAGTGCTCCAAAATTCGAGTCTAAGGGTCATGGGTTCGAATCCCACCTGAGTCGAATTGATTTTGCCTGCAAAAAAGTTAAAATTTTTTTCCAAAAATGGTTAATTTTATGCAAAGAAAATCGAGTGCGCGCGTTCCCGAACCCTGATTCAGGGTCAGGAGATAAGAGTGTGTATTGAAGCGAAAATATGAAAAATTTGAATTTTTATTCTGAAAATTGTCGTCCCTGGGGGTTATTTTATGTGAGGAATCCGAAAAACATGCTCCCGAGTCGAATAAATGCTTCCCTGAATCAGGGTAAGCATGTGTAATAACACGAAGGTAACAAAGAAAGATTGGATTTTACCTGATTCAGGATCAGAAAATAAGAGTGTGTATTGAAGCGAAAATATGAAAAATTTGAATTTTTCTTCTGAAAATCATCGTCCCTGGGATTATTTTATGTGAGTAATCCGAAAACATGCTCCCGAGTCGAATAAATGCTTCCCTGAATCAGGGTAAGCATGTGTAATAACACAAAATTAACAAAGAAAGGTTTGATTTTACACATGCTTACCCTGATTCAGGGAAGCATTTTTTCAACTCGGGAGCATGTTTTTCGGATTCCTCGCATAAAATAACCCCAGAAACGATGATTTTCTGAAGAAAAATTTAAAATTTTCACATTTTCGCTTCAATACACACTCTTATTTCCCTGAATCAGGGTCAGGAAAGCGTTGTTTAAGCAAAAATAAAAAAAGATGAAATTTTCTGCATACATTACTTCCAGTTGACTTATGAGTGAAAACGAGTACATTTAAATTCGCCCTCCGAACGCACAAAACATGAGAAGAAAATGATCGGATACGGAAGATGATCGATTTCTGCCCTGGGAAAAACCAGCCTTGTATAATTGATGGGTATGATGGATGAATTCAAAACAGTGCACACACCTTGACTCACAATAGGCATAGAAAAAAAGCGCCTCAAGTGTGCCAACGTTGTCATGAGAAAAAGCAATTAAAAAAAAGATATGAAACCTGCAAATCATAATAGAAAAAAATTAATAAAAAAACATTAACATATAAGCAAAATTAAAAAACACAAGTTTAATCGTAAACTTGGCTCAGTGGTGTTTCAAGATTTGAGTTTAAGGGTCTCAGGTTCGACTCCCATCTGAGTCGATTTGATTTTGCATGATTAGACAACTTTTTTTCAAAAAAATTTTGTTGAATGTTGTTCATAATAGCTCTACCAGGCAAAACCAAATCGACTCAGGTGGGACTCGAACCCGAGACCTTTAGACTCGAATCTTAGAGCACTACCACTGAGCC